>QHHH01000126.1:0-84474 GCA_004367485.1 Fusarium citri
CCCCCACCAGAGCCTCATTCACAAGAAAGCTACGCAGCCATAAATCGGTTTTCGATCGGGGCGGCGGGGCGTGAGCTCGCACGCCTATGCAAGAACACTGAAACATGACACCTCTTCGTCTTGCCGCCAACCACTAACAGAGTATTCTAGCTACGCAGCACATGTACGCTCACCCAACCACGTCATACCTGCAGCCTGCAAGATCTTTGTAGCTGAGTTACCATCCTTGCAATTGTTGTGCTCCTGTTGGTTTGTTGTCTCCCTTGTTAAGATGCCTACGTATTTAAGCCTGGTCAATATGGAAGACAGGGCGAGTTCAAAGTCCAGAGATGGTGATGCTAGTGTCAATAATGACTTCAAGGTTAGAGATAGCCGAGGGCTCCGTTGAAATTATGGCGGAGTTTCCAAGGTATAAACTCGGGCTGTCAGTTGTGTCGATATCGTTCATCGAACTTCTCGAACACCATCCCTGCGAGGACTTCAGAGATCTGTGAGGTGGTTAGTTCACGCTTGGTCCTCTCATGACTCCGACTCCTACTCCTCTTGCGATTTAATAGCCAAAAGCCTTGCGAGCTTTAGCGTGTCAAGTGGACATGCCGGATTGCGGGTAAACAAATGTTTGACAGGTTTCCTTCCAAGAGTCAATGAGGCCTCCATAGATCTGGCGTCCATCTCTAGATGTTTCTGTCATGGTTTGGCTGCGCTGGAACAGATGACGAACTTATCAGCTACTGTGTGTCACCAAGATACCCGATACGGCACGTAACTTGACAAGGGTACTCATATGATGATGTCTTATATCGATGTTGTGTGGTCCACCCTTTGAGCGAAAGTCAAGATCCGAGTGGGAACTGCTGTCGCAATCAGCCTGCAAGGTATAGATGTTACACTAACATGTCTGGCTACAAACGTGGCCGTGTCTGGTGGGCAACGTCAACTTCTGAGGTATTGTACTGTCTTCTCCACTAACAAGCCCAGCCCATCGAGCTTATACTTTGTGATAGGCATTGTGGAAATAGCCATACTGCATTTTTGGCTATAGTAGAGGCAAAACACTGTTTCTTGCGACTTTAAGCCTCTTCTCTTTTTGTTCTTTTCAATATCGTAGACAAATGATTGTGGGTAGCTGCTATGTATGTATTATCATGCCACTAAACAACATCAAGAAACCACACTGAACAGTCTGGGAAAGGAAACATGCATTGAAAACCAGAAAGCACACCGCCGCCAGTCGCGCTGGCTTGTATAGCCTCATGCGCGGATGTATAGTAGCATTGAACTACTTTAATGGCCCTTCTCGGTACTGATACCGGTCGAGAAACCCTTGGATAAAAAAACTGCCGAATCTCGCCTCTTCTTCTGTGTAGAACTGTGTGCGCTATTCTGCCTTGCGTTCTTTCTCGCATTCCTACGAGACATCTCGTCCTCCGCCTCCTTGATTTGCGACCGTGTGATCACGTACCCTCGGTGGACCATTTCTGGAACTTGGTTACCGACATCATCCTCCTGTTGGGAAGATGGGACAGAAAATGCTGGCCAGACAACCTGTATGATGTCGTCCGTTTCCATAGACTGAGATTCAGCCGTGGGTGATTGACCTTGCCGATCCGATTTCTCTGTCCGTGTTACCAAGGGTTTCCCAGCACCGCCGGAGGACTCAGTCTTGCCGTTGCGTTGGGTTGTCAATGACGGAAATGCCACCCAATCCTCAAACATATGCGAGGCGAAAACTGGACGAACCGGTTCCAGTAACTGCTGAACGACTGACCAGGCGTTGCATGCGTCCGCTGAAACCTGGCGCAGACGTGCCTCAAACGCTTGTCGCTGCGAAATGGGGACCAGGTCGGCGAGGGCGTCTGATACTTGGTCAACGGCCGCCTTGACGCGAACTTCTCTGGTTCGAGCCTGTCTCACTGGCTGTATCTTTAATAGAACTGCACGTGCGAAAGCCTCATGTAGCGGGTCTTCTGTCTCCAAGTCCCTTAGAACATCATCAAGGTCGTTGTTCTGGGTAAGGTAGGTTGATCTAAAGACATTGTCGGCCAAGGCCATGCTGTATATTCGAAGGCCGGCAGCAACTCTCATTTGCCTGGCGGCTGGGGAGTTAGAAGCAGGTAGTGGGATAGTACGCTGGATCGAGGCGTGATTCCGAACCCTTCCCCATATTGTCGTGTCGGCCAAGCATGTGTCGTCTAGAGCAACGCCTATAGATGATTCCACAAAGCCAAGACATTTGTTGAGTATACCGTCTAAAGCATCTCCACTACTCAAGTATATTAGCGATTGACCAGAGTCACACTCCAGTTCTGACGTACATTTCAGTTCTTCTGGCCTCAAACTTATCAAGTTTGACTATGATGGAATGAAACGTCATCAACCCTCCGTGCGCTTCCTCTAAGTCTCTAGTCAGGTCATTTATGCGTGATTGCATAGACCCTTCTGCACTTCTCAGAGTTGTCAGCTCTTTTTCTGCCTTCATGATATTTTCCTGCTGTGACGCTTTGAAGGCCTCGAGAGAGCTAATCGTGGACTCTTTTTTCTTGATCTCATTAATCAACTGTTTGGCAGATGACGACTGGCCTTCGAGTTTGCCTTGCAGTGTCGCCAGTTCAGCTTTGTGCTTCTTAATGTTTTCCTCGGCCGCTTGCTTGGCTTTGAAGGTCGCCTCATTCTGTCCTCTCTGGGAGCTCAGTTGCTTTTCGAAATCGTCTTTTTGTCTTTTAGCCTCAGCCTGATGCCGGGACAGTGCTTGGATGTTCGTATCGTATGCGGTTTGGAGCTTCGCAATGCCTCGTTTGAGTTCTTCATTCTCCCTAACAACTCCCTTCAGGGTATCGAAACTACCATCAGAACAGTACTGGTTCAGCAGAGATACCAATTGGTGAATGGCCTCCGACGCATCTGGACGAGTTGGTAACTCCTCGGCGCGCTTTTCACCATTGAGTGACATTGTTGGTTGGGGCTGTGTCTATAGAACGTAGTTGTAACCTTTATGTCGGGCATGAGTATATTGGAATGGGAGAGGTATAGGATAAGGCGGCAGAGACGGGGGAAGCGACGACAGCCTGATGTATTTAGCCCGTGACCTTTGGTCAGCCTACATGACCAAATGTGGTTATCTGGCAGGCCTCCCATCACATTATAGATACGTGCATACATGAAGGCCTGTTGGTTGGGTCGATCACAGCCTGGTCGACAGCAAAGCTGCGGGGTCGTGGCAGACTGTCACAAGATAAGAGGAGTCGTCAAGAAGTCATAAAACGGTGGCATAGACCGTGTATACAGATCTGTTGTTCATACTCGAGTAATGAAATCTTTAGTGATCCTGAGGCTGTAGAAGTTTAAGGTATCACGGATCTTACAAACATCTCTCTTGCCTTTGTTAGTCAGATAGCGCGCCTAAAGGCCAAGACGTATATGCATACAATCAGCTCAGTAGTCGCAGAGTGCTGCGTGGGATAGAAAACCTG
Organism: Fusarium citri; assembly: GCA_004367485.1. NCBI lineage: Eukaryota > Fungi > Ascomycota > Sordariomycetes > Hypocreales > Nectriaceae > Fusarium > Fusarium citri. The sequence goes on from QHHH01000126.1 coordinate 3,471, forward strand.
CAGGACTGTATAGGAACTTTCTTCTGATACGGCAGCTTGCGGACGAGAAAGTAGGCGATCAAGCCGAAAGCACAAGTGAAGAGCACGTGATTACGTGACAGATACCTTACGAAACTTGACGCGAAACGCGGTGTTCACCCAGCACTCATCACTCCTCCCTCCTCCCTCCTGCATCATCATCCATCATCTAGCCGCCAACAACTATCAATCAAGACAAGTGTAAGTATAGTCTCAACAACACAGAGTACTGCCAATAATGTGCCGAAGTATCCGCTCAATGAGGCTTTAGATAATAACGTCTTTCCTCCAGAGTCTCTGAATGGTGTGATAGCCCTCGATCGTAATCAGCTCTTCTCGCATACATCTCTCTTGTAGTACATTGCGCTGGACGACCGTGTCATCCAAGTCTTGACCACTAATTAGCACATATCGGATTGTTACTTTGGTGACTGGGCACGGATATGTCGAACCAGTTCATTGAAATGGAATACTCCTCTGCCCATGGCGTCACGCAGGACGCTGATATGCCGGATGTTAAATTGGAGCAGCACAAGCAGAACGTTCATATGCAAGACGATAACTCAGAGAAGCCTATGGCGGATATCAAGATGCTAGATTATGACTTGGAGCAGTCCAAGCAGGATAGGCCATCTCTATATGCTGGACGCAAAGGCCGATGTTTTCAGAGCAGTCGGATAAATATAGCACCTAGCGAAGGACATGCAGATCATGCTAGGGCCTCGCCCATTACTGAACATTCATTTCTTACGATGATCTGGCTTTTGACTACCATCGGATGGGAGAGACACGTACCCCAGGTGCTTGGATTTCTGGAGGATGCAGGCGTAACTCGCCATCTGAACGTTGTGAACTATTCCTTGAAACTAGACGCGAATAAACCCCCTCTCAATAATCGACGTTTCCTAGACCGTGAAGGGGATGAGCTCATATTCCTATCCCTTGAACATAAAAAAGTGCTTGGTCTTCTGTGCGATGCGCATGATTTCCTGAGCTCGGACGAGTCTTATCCGGTGGAGATTCGTCCTCGTGAGTACAACAATGCACTGTATCATTTGCAACTTGCACAAGATCTTGTGAGTCGATGGTTGTCTCAGTAATACAGGTGAAGTCATAGCAGCTGGGTTTATCTGGCAAGGAAAATAAAGTGCTGGTCTGGTGGTGGCCCACGCAGGTGCAGTATATGCGGCTAGGGAAGAGTAACAAAATTGAGAGGAGGATACAAGAATATAGTCCGGTAATGATTTTGTTTCGTTTATATGCCATAAGAAAAATAATGGCAAGAGAATGTTATTGTGCTTTACCTAGATTCTTATTTCAGTATGATTCAATGTGAGTCCCAGTATGTGAAAAGCAGTAGGTTCAACCCAATATTTTTGTCGCCTCTCCTAAATCTTTTGACATCTTTTCCAAGCCGCTTCGCATTTCTCTAGTCGTCCGAGACTCGTCTGTGATTGCGTGCAGCTTGTCGGCTTCTAATTGTAACACCCACCGGTAGCATAAAAGACTTCACGGGGTTTGATAGGCCCAAAACAAGCCATGATCTATAGTTTGATGGCAGACGTCATCGACAAAGCGTTTGCGCGTGACCTTGTAGTAAGTTTTGGGGGTGTCATGAATATCGTCTGCGGTGTGCTCTACGGTGCTTGTGTTGCCCAAAATTGACGAAACATTGTCGACGGTGACAACGAGCCGGAAGCCGCAGACTTCGTTCGTAGATTTTCCTTCAAGGCATAACCGGTTCTATTACTACGCACTTTCTACGGTTTATTGCTCAGTAATGGTTAAGCGTGCAGAATTTCTTCCACGTCTCGATATTCACCAAACCCGCGGCTCAGTGCAGGCACCTTCGAGGCCTGCGGGTATGGATAGCTAGCATAGCTCTGCTCAAATACTGACAGTCATTCTTTGCTAATTCGCGGACTATCCTTGGAAAGCATTAGATATGATACGCGGTCCAAAGGTCACCGACTCGACACCTCGAGAACGGCAATACACTTCGGCTGTTCAAAGTATGATGCCTCCAACTGGCTAATGCACTGTTCAGTCTCGAGTGAGAAAACTTTCTAGATCAGGGTACAGGTCGGCATCAAAGCTGGCGAGATAGGTTATTGTATCATCGTAGCACCTGACTCCTCCACTATCATCGCAGCCCTGAACGATTCTGTTTGACCCTTTTCAAACCGTACTTGAATCTAGGGTAGGTAGAATGACTTGTTTTGCACCTTTCTCGATGATATACAACAAACTCGGATATGGACGCGATAACGCTTCAAAACACTTCTCAACATGGATTTCGCGCAGAAGATGTAGTATTGAGGTTGGTCGTCAGTTTGAGCCCCTACGGTAGTTCTATTGTTGCGCTGTGGGGGTGACCAATATCTGTACCCAGTGTCGACCAGCTGGCTTTATCGTACCTCTCATCGTATTGAACATAAGCCAGTTTATTTTCCTTATAATGATTGACCTCAACCATACTCAGCACAAAACTCGCCTCATCTACTTTGTACCATGGAACTCCCTCCGGATTCGTCGTGTGTGGTACCACTCGCGACAACAACGCCGTTTGCATCCGCTCAACAATGACATTGAAGCGCAAATTACTCAACATTGTGGGTGCAGGACCGGTATAAGAGCTTATAAGAAAGTTCTCATCAGAGTTTGTCATGGGCACCATCTCGGTGACAAATTGGATCTCTCGTAAAAAGAGAGTGCTCACTAGGTTGCCTCGATCGAGAACTATGGAAAAGACTAGATCTTGGGCAAAGCCGCCGTTGCTTTCGACCTTAAAGCTCGTCACGGAACCGGACATGTCGCGCTCCGAGGCAATGGGGTAAATGTCATATTGGAAGTTCGGCTTGTTCAACATGGCGGCACTGTTGCCTTTGTCGCTTAGATTCCGTTCGACGATCTGTTGTGTTTTTTCCGCATGATTCGGACACTGTCCTATGATGAGGTGCTAAGTTGTCGTCAGTGGTGTCGAGGTCGGGACGGTCTTTAAGTGCTGGTATGGCTGATGTAACCGGAGGCGGCTCTAGCTCGATGAGAGATGGAGCCATGGCGAGAAATGGAGGAGCAGACCAGGCATTCATCATAAAGAGCATATGAGGCTGCGATTCGACATATTGCTGGCCGAGAGATATAACAAGTTCATAGCATGAATCGTTGAGTGCGATGCTGACCATTGCCGATATGGCAGTATCATCAGTGAACGTTGAGCTTCCATCCACTTTTTTGGGCATTTTATCATGCAATCGGTTGAAGACATCGTCCGGATATGATGGGAAGACCAAGGTTCGAATCTCATTCTCTTGTCCCCGTACAAATACCGGCGCCTCGGAGTCTTCTGGAGATGGTGGATCATGGATGGGATTATACCACTTCTTAGAATTGTCGCCTTCAAGTGTATTATCCCGATTTGATGAGCCATCGTATTCACAGTAGATACGTTGATATGTTGGATGTAGCTCAACCTCGTCAAGCTTGGATCCAATGGAGAAGGATTGCTGATGAGGCGGCTGTGTGAATTGTATCGCATTTGCCTGGAACTCTATCAAACAAGCAAAGCATAACCGCATCCGAAATATTCTCATAGCGGAGAATAGGAGTACAGGTGGGATCGAGCGGGGAATCGAAATACGCATCGACTCTCAAGTCTGGGAACTGAGTTACTAGATCACTGCGCATGAAGAACCCGAAGAGCGGGATCTGAGGCGGCCGATCGAGTTGTGAACTGGATGTTTTGCAGTATCTGTGAGTGATCGAGGAAAAACTTCGTGGCAAGTAGGTAGCACCTGCGGAAACATTACTGAATCCAGTTTCTCTACAAGAAATTCAAGCCAAACCGATAATATATGGACCAAGGCCCCCTAAAGTGTATCTGTTGCTGTCACGAAGGCTTTGATTGAGGTTCCGATGTAAGGCGTCCAGCATCGATCTTGCGCAGCTAGTTCAACAGGTAGAACGTATCTCCGCCCGACAGAATAGCTACGGTGAAGAGCATCCAGATGCTCTGGTTCCTCATCAATGGTTTGGAATTATTACCATTCGCATGTCGCTTTTGAGTCTTCTAGACATATCCTGGATGATACCAAGTGCTTACGCAGCACTGTCAGACGACAGCATTGCAAGGTACGGAGGTAAAACTAACTCTAGGGATTGATATGATTGTTCTCAGATCGATAACTGTCTTTCTCAGAGTAGCAGCCGTCGGCATTCTTCTAGGTGACGACGTTGTTGTACTGACGCTTCTCGCCACCATGCTGATTGACACTACCTTGTTGCTCGTCCTAGTCAGCATTGGTCAGTGAAGGATCGGCTTTTGCCAATTACTTCTTAGCGAACGTCAAGGATTCGACCTGCTTCTTTTTGGTAGCTTCATACGTATAATGTGCCACGAAATTCTCTGAATTCTCCAAGATTGCATCCAGCAAAGCCTCGACCCGATGCCTGCCAAGTTTTATACCGATAGCTCGGTACAAAGCAGGCATATGATCGTCTGTTCGCTTCTCAGAAATCCTTCCAGAGACTTGCAGTAGATTGTCGTTTTGTCCTTGCAACTTGTCAGAAGACTTTCGAGCGCATGCACGTCACCCACAAATCTGTCTGACTTTTCAAATCTTCCGAGGGCCTTCTCGACAAGTGAAAGACATTTGTGCACTTGCTGGAAGGCCTTAGGTAGACCATGGAGTCCTTGAATCGCTTCATGTGCTTTGATGATGATGTCCTACGTAGTAGTGATGGGGTCGGTTATCCGGTCCAAGGCGTTTGGAGCTGACATGATGGTGCATAGCTGAACAGCGGTATGCGATCCGAACAGGTCTTGATAAAGAAAATAGGAGAAGAAAAAAGCGAGGTAAAGCAATCAACAGGTAACAGAGGTCCGCCGAAGCTAAAGGCCGGAAGACTACGTTCTGTCGTGAGTGTGGTGTTTGATGGACCAGGACTTCCATCACATTTTTGGAGGCGGACTGGTGCATTAACAAACATACATACATGGGTCGCCAGGGATGATTATGCAGCTATTGTCACGCTATAGAACATAACGATGGGTCATGTTTTTGCTGCTTGCATTGGAGATCAATTTGCGAGCACCTCCGTACATCAGAACGCCTTGCAGCTGGTCTACGACAGAGGATTGGTGGCTCAACGGTCGGCCTTGGCATCGAGTAACCGTCATGTTGCTCTGGGTTAATTCACTACAGCAGGGCGCCCTGCAAATGTGTGTGCCTCAGTGTGTAAGATACAAGCTTCTGTGGCAACAGCCGATTGGACGGAAACAAATACTATGGCGTGGAAATTTTGGACTAGTACATTCGGATGACCTTGCCCAGCGGACGTGGCCCAAGATGTCACTATATTTTTCTCGATGAAAACAGAGTATGGGGAGTGCGGGGCTTTCCTGCTACGACATACTGTCTCGAAGATCTAGACCAGGAACCACAAGCTCTGGTAAGTGTTGACACAAAACACCGACGATGAATCGGCAGCTAGTCAAACGGTACTCGGTTGTGGTATCAAAGGAACGTAAGCTCCATCTAGTTGTGTACCTACGAATGCCTCGACACGCTGAAACTTTTTGGCGCTCCGTCCCTCCACTGAACTGTACTCCCAGAAGGTGCGATATCAGTATGAGACGGGTTCTCGGCGCTTCCATGAGCTATGGTGCGAGCAAAGAAACATCTGCATCAAGCTGGATGCGGCAGTATCTCGCGCATGCTTGGGCAGACCTGTATGAAAGTGAGAATCGCCCAAGCTCGTAGCTGCAAGGCGGATGCATGCCCGCCTAACAAGGCTCTGTCCGAGGCTGTCTTCCTCAACATATTTGTTTATCAGCTTGGTATTCGATCCTCATAATTGTCAGCTTCTTTGGAATCTCTCCACGATACATATTTTTTCTCTTAACCTCTCAACCCTTCTGCTAAGACTGCGGTAGCGCAACTCCATATCGAACTGGCCATCTGCCCGTACTAGCAGCCACAACCCACGCCTTCTTTCGCGCCAAATTTGGTAGAAGTGAAGGATCGGAAAGCTCGCGTCTGAATTCTACCCGATTCCTGTCTCGATATCTATTTCAAAGCTAGATCGGCATTGGACAAGTACTGACTTTGGGGGCGACTTGTCATCTTATCAATCGAGTGGACGTCGTTTTAATACGCCGTTCCTTCAAAGTTCAGTCGATCAGAAGCGATAGACTCTGCAGAGTCCCTCAAGCCATGCGACTTATTAACGTCGAAACGTGGGGGCTCGAATTGTTTGCTGACGACAATGCTCCCCCTTACGCCATTCTGTCTCACACTTGGGGATCCGACGAACAGGAATTATCTTTTCAAGACATGGGAAGAAAAAGCATTAGAAAACCAGAACACGGAATACAGAAGCTCAGAGGATGCTGCAATCAAGCCCAGAAGGGCAATCTCAAATATATCTGGATTGACACTTGCTGCATCAACAAGGAGAACCCCATGGAGCTAAATGAGGCTATCAACTCCATGTTCCAATGGTACCAGAAGGCCTCTGTCTGTTACACCTTGCTTTCAGATGTTCCACCCGGTGATGATCCTTGTGATGCAGGATCCAAATTCCACTCCAGCCGCTGGTTTCAAAGGGGATGGACATTACAAGAACTTCTGGCCCCAAAGGACCTTCGTTTCTACAACCGAGAATGGATTTGTATAGGATCAAAGGAAGATATGCCTGATGAGATCGAGGCCATTACCGGCATTTCTCGGCAGTATCTACTCGGTTGGCAAGACTTCCGCCAGGCGAGCGTAGCTCAACGCATGTCCTGGATGGCGAAGCGACAAACCTCCAAGAAAGAGGACAAAGCGTATTGCCTCCTCGGTATCTTCGATGTTACACTTCCGATGATCTACGGAGCAGGCGATCAAGTCTTCTACAGGCTGCAACGAGAAATAATGAAGAAAACTGGAGACCATTCCATCTTGGCATGGGATCTTGACATTCCAGGAAATCTGGCAGACGCCTCTACAGATGTTTTATCTGCAGGAACGCTAGCCACTGCCCCATCAGATTTTGCCAACTGCAGGAACGTAGTTTCACGTGCGCAGGAGCCAACACACCTCGATACCCTAGGCACTCATGGTGGGTGCCTGCTGATCCATCTCCCTCTGCACACAACCTCGACAGGCAAGATATATGGCTTGCTGAGTTGTGGCCCAGAGGATGATGCAGAACAGGTTGTTGGGCTTCCTCTTCATAAAGTTGTTTCCGGCGCAGGGTCAGATGAGTACCTCAGACCGCAACAACGTTGTGCAACCCTACTTCCAAGGGCCGCGCCGGGTACACCAACAACACTCGTCCGCATTAAGACAGAGCGTGCATTGAGGTCGTGTAAAGCAGTTGGTCAGAGATTCTGGCTGCACGTGAAAGGGCATCGGGAAGTCAATTTGAAGCGAGAAGAGGATTATCCCCCGCTCAACTGGGACAAAGGGCGTGCCATGATGGCAGAAGCCACAGATCTGAACAAAGTCTTTGAGCGGCGATACTTTGTTCGATTTCGCGCAGACAATCAAGGATTGCAAGATGTTGTAGTGGTAATCGAGTATCAGATACGGGAATTGAGCTGGCATGCTCGCTCTCATGTCATGTCTCTGTCCAGGGATACCTCTTTACAGGAATTATCCCGCAACTTTATCTTCGTAAGGCCAGAGGCCTTGGAAAAACACACTGCTAGTAACGGCAGACTCAAAGTGAAGGTGACCACGACAAAAACGCGGATTGCGCAACAGCCATTCTTTGTTATCAGTATGAGTCAAGCTTCCGACTCATCGGAAGCCACTGTTGATGGAACCCTAGAGCTGAACAAGGTCAATTTACAGCTTGAGCTGGCAGGGATGTTACAGAAAGAGGATCAAATCCGACTAGAAACGCAACAAGCCACCTTACAAATAGATGAGAAGATGAATGACTTGGCTCGAATGAAGGAACGCCTTACAACTACAGAGGAAAATTTGAAGAAGCTTTGTGAGGAGAAAAGGGCACTGTCTGAAGAGATAGAGAAAGCGGCCCACGAAGCAGACAAACTCACGAATCGACTCGATGCGGCCAGGCAGAAGGAAGACGAACTGCTAGGCCCAGGATCGTGTATGCAGCAAAATTTGGATGAGCTCGAAACGAATCAAATTCCCAGAGACTGGCTCGAGACGATGATCAAGAAATACCTTGACGCAGGCGAAGCTGGGGATCTCCTCAAGAATCTTCGAGAGGTCAATCTTGCACAGCCATTGACGGTGACGGAGAGGAGGCGCAACAATGGCAATAAATCTCCTCTATTGTGGGCAGTAATGAATGGTTTCAGAGCTATTAGTAAGATGCTGTTGAATAATGGTGCTGACCTGGAGGCGAAGGAAGAAGATGGCAACACACCTCTATCACTAGCCGCATTGAACGGGCATGAAGCCGTGGTAACACTCTTGCTCGAAAACGGAGCTGGTGTTGAAGTTAAAAACAGAAATGGTGATACGGCACTCTCGTTGGGCGCACAGACAGGGAGCAAAACCGTGGTGAAACTACTCCTCAAGAAAGGCGCCGACTTAGAGACACGGAACAATAACGGCGACACACCGCTTGCGCGAGCTGCATCCAACAACCGTGAGGGTGTAGTGAGTGTCTTGCTCGACAAGGGTGCATGCTCAGAAACAAGGGACAAAGCTGGGCGCACGCCGCTTTTCCAGGCTGCGGTCAATGGACACGTACCTGTAGTAAGGCTATTGATCCAGAAAGGCGCCGGCCTTGAAGCAAATATCGATAGGGGCAATACGTTGCTCTCGCTGGCTGCAATTACTGGACGAGTTGCCCTGGGGATGCTCCTGCTTGATGAGGGTGCCGAACTTGAGACGAAGAACAGCAACGGCAACACACCTCTCTCGTTAGGCGCGCAGAAAGGGCATGGAGCTGTAGTGAGGCTATTTCTTGAGAGAGGTGCCGACTTAGAAACGCAAAATAGGCATGGCGATACGCCGCTAGCACAAGCTGCGCTTAACGGGCATGTCCATATGGTGAGGACACTGCTTGGTGAAGGCGCAGACCTTGAAGCGACGAACAACAATGGCAATACTCCCCTCCTTGATGCTGTTCTTTACGGACACGAGGAGGTAGTGAGGGTACTGTTGGAGGAGGGTGCCAACTTCAAGATAAGGAACAAATGTGGCGATACGCCATTGTTAAGGGCTGCGCTTGAAGGATACGATGCTATAGCGAAGTTGCTTGTCGATAAAGGCGCCAACCTTGAAGAGAAGGACCAAGATGGTTATACGCCACTCTCGTTAGGCGCACGAAAGGGACATGAGACTGGAGTGAGACTCCTTCTTGAAAGAGGTGCCGAATTGGAGACAAAAAATAAGTATGGTGATACACCTCTCGCACGAGCTGCACTGAATGGACATGAAGGTGTAGTGAAGATGTTACTTGACAAAGGCGCAGACCTTGAAGCGACAAACAACAATGGTAGCACTCCCATCTTTCTCGCTATACTTGACGGATACGAGGCGGTAGTGAGGATGTCACTGGAGGAAGGTGCCGACCTCAATAAGAGGAACAAGTGTGGTGATACACCGATGTCGAGAGCTACTTCTGAGGGACACGAGCACGTGGTGAGGCTCTTGCATGGTAAGGGTGCCGGCCTTTCAAGAATGGCACAACTGTAAGGATGCGGTACCTGTCTATAATGTAACTAGCAAATATGAAACGGTGGGAAGATTTACCGACAAGAGCATGAGGGGTAGTTGGTTAAGAGGGAGAGCTATGTTGACTTATAACACAATACACTTAGTAATGAACAGCGTTCAAGTTAAGCTGTCAGAACGAAAGCGTGCTCGTGGGTCGCAGAACTGACAGGTTCCAAATGAGCTTAGAAGGCCTGCGTTACTCTCTTGGATGAAGGGTGAGCAAATAGTGTAATTCCTTTCACTCATGATAGAGACATGTGCAAAGTGTGTTAAGTTTCGCTGTATCGGTAATCTATAAATAGCAACGGAACGGAGGTACACATTAAACCGGAAGCCAGAGACCGGTTCTGAGGGTGCCGGCCGGAGCTCGATCGCGTAAGTGTATCGTCAGCACTCTTACTCCACAACACCCATAGTATGACGCCTGTCCAACGTGGGGCTACCACAATACCGTAAGTACGATGACTTGCACCTTGATCATTGGACTTTTCATCGTCATGCCCGACCCTTCCCGCGAGAAGGTACTCCAATATAATACATTATTCCACCGCCGGTCGCACAAGAGACGAGTGTCATTTTTGGTGTGTTGATAACGATACACGTCGTAGGGTCAGAGAGTTGTGCATCGGTGACTTGGGCCGGAGGCTAGAACAGATCGTCCCTAGAGGGTGCACCGCTACAAGAGATTACAGACGGAGTTGAAGGACGGGTTTGCGAAATCAGGCAGAGAAGCCGTCCTGACTTCGTTTAATAATGTGAACTTCTTCTGAAGCCGGTAGCTACGAAATTGCGCTAACATTAGCTACGCAACGCTGTTGGCTCCAGATTAGGACACAGAGATGGATAGAGCCAACAGCAATGTTATAACCTCGCTTAAGACCAACACGTTGACCGTATTTGCCTTTCGTGTTTGGCGGCCTCATCGTTTTCTAACGCAATGTGTACGGCTGCAAATCACGTTAACTTTTTGTTATATGAGTCACAATAGGTGATTGTCACCGCACTGGTCGTGGTGTTGGAAGATGAGCCGCTTTGCTGAACGTATCGACGATCTCCTGGATCGATGGACGCATGTGACGGGGAAGGCGGAGGAGGGGGCTGTGGAGGAAGAACACATGGGCTTCCGGGCGGTGTGATGGGAGGATCAAATTTTGGGACTGAAAAATGGTCGGCCACCCAGACACGCATTTGGTACCCAGATTTACTAACAGACGAGGCGCGAGCGCTCTCGTGCGCGAAGCGATTTATCGCTCGATCATTACTCGAGCTGTTGACTAGTCAAATGTGAAAAGCGTTAGTGAAGTGTGGTGTCACGGATGAATGCTCGGCACGTTTCGGCTGCCGGCCAAACCCCTTAACAAGACGTAACTTTGATGTGCTGAACCAGGGAATTTTATTAGCTCACATCATCTTGACCGAAGATAGTTTGCTTTATGCTTATAGGTGATGCTGATGTTCATAGAGTCTTATTTGACGAGCGGCTGAAACGGAAAGAGGATAAGTTTCAGCCTATTTAGATTAGCTGTCATAATTTTGTCGCTCGAAGTCTTGATACCTTAATCTTCGCAGACTCTGCATGACATACGATCATTGGCTGTTGGTTGACGGTTTATGATATCTGAATAGTGAGGTATGGTAATTTTCTACATTGTATCTCAATCAACTTATATAGTTTAAGAATAGAGTTAGATGAAGGAAAGAAGACAGAGCGTGATAATGAGTCGTCGACACCTATGCTATCACTCCAGGACTATCTTCTGTCCCTTGAAACTACGAAGGTTAAAAGCTTGGCCATGCATCAAGCCATGAAAGTATGCATGCCCGATTAACCGATAGTTTCCATTCGCTAAAGAAGGAATTATAAAAGGCACCGAGCCACTATAAAACAAACAGATCTGATCTCCATTCCTTGCACCTGCTGGAACTAGACCAATATATCCATTCTTGGTTATGCAGAACACTCTCCCCAAGACCATACGAAAACCCTCATGCGAAAAACGAAGCCAATGTTCCAACCAGATTTCGTCACGAGGATTTTCGGCGAAGCAAGTGATCATTTTCCAGAAAAGTTCTCGTTGTCTGCCAATGTTGTCGCATTGGTGAACATCTTTATCGTCAAAGAGTAAGGTACGAATAAGAAGATCTTCGACATGTTGGTCTCCAGGGTACTGCCTGACTTGGCATAAAAGCAAAATGCCCTGTGCTATGAAGTTATTGGTTGCCTCCATTAGGGGTTCTCTGGCGTACTGAACTGATTGAGTTGTGCAAACGACGGAATCGAAGACCCCCCCGTTGACCACCAGAGTTGCGCCCTGTACAATGATATCTGACGGAACCAGTTGGGAGGCCGCATAGGTTGTGTCTGAATCAGAGACATAGATCATAGAAGGCTCACTCGTTTCTCTGTTCCAATTCTGTCAAGTGATTAGAAATGTAATTAAGCACCTGAGAAATGTTGCAAAGACTCACAGGCACCCAGCTAGGAAAGCCCTGGTATGAAGTCGTTTCGCTATCGACGTTATAAAGCAATTCTATTCCTTGGCCCAGTTCTATGAAGCGTTTGGCGAACAAGAAGAAGACCTCTGGGGTTGGTTTAGAGTAGGTGACGAGATGGGTGAAGTCTGCTGTATCAGAGGCCATGGCGTAGTGAGAGTAAAGCATGTCGCGGGGATCGGTCGCGCTCGCACCTCGAGAATAACTTATAAGATCAACAAGACGTTGAGAGTTGCTGAACCTGCACGATGGTATAGAGTTGGGCGGGCCATTGAACAGGAGTCTACGCATCGATGCATATTGCATGAATTTAAGACTGACCAAGTCGGCTTCCCAAGACATCTCGTAGGTTTTCCGCAGCGAGGAAAAATAAAGGTACTTCCAACGACTATGCATGCTCAAGAGCGTGTAGCATCTATTCATAAATTCGGGAAATACTAAAGCATCGCCCAATGAAATGAAAACTATTCCTGGCAAAACATATTCTTGCAGAATCCACACCCGCGAGAAGTAGGGTAAATGTGCAAATTTGCGTAAATTGTTCCAGACAGGGTCATCGACAGAGGGGATTCCATAAGACTCGAGGGTACGGACATCATTCGGTCCAAGAACGACGTCCGGCTTTGTAGTCGAAATATCCGGCTGGTCCGGAGTAGGGCACTTGCGGATATCCGACATGCACTTGTCGCCTGCCTTATTGATCTTGTGTATAAGTTCAAGGAACTCAGTGGCGTTCTCCCTGGGATCATAACCCAGTTCAACATGAACAGAGTGAGCTTGGCTGTATATTCTCGCCATCAGCTTGACTTGAGCTTCCCGTTCAAGAATATCGGATTGATTGATAGAAATCGCGTCGATCCAAAAATAACGTTCTTCTGGTGGGTTTGCATATCCCGGGCAGGGTATTCTGTGTTCAAAGCAGACTGGGTCGAGTATTGGCAAGTCTACTGCTGGCCTTGATAAAGACTTGAGTGCAACGAGCAGGCTATTTCCTACTAAGAACGGTTGGTCATCCACATGAATCTCATGTAGACGACTCTGGTCGCCCCATACATAAGAGAGGGCCACATATTTCTGAAAATGGCAGTTGGAAGACGTCGCCGATTGTGTAGACTTAGACACTGGGTTTTCGTATTTGGGCGGTATGTTTGGATCGCCGTTTAGATCAATCACAGTAAGATAACAGAGAAATTGATCTTCGTCTGGGGATGTTATCCTGATAAGGCGGATTTCTGTAGGTGTTTTAAGAGGTGGATACCGAAAGTTTGCGTTTTTAGCCATGGTGAATTACTGATGACTTGAATACAAGTATTTTCCCAGAAGCTTCTAGTCGGGACAGTCAGGTTTATACCGCCCTTGATGGGTTAATAGGCAGCACGGCACTCTAGCTGTTTTGATTGCTGATTCTGCCTTGACCCCCCTGCACTCCAGTTTCCTCAAATGGTGTTTCATACTGTGCGCAGCCTGGTCATGTATCTGTTGGTCGATCCTTTCTCTAAGTTAAAATGTTAACGTGTAACCTAGGATACAACGAGCTGAGACATAGAAGGGTAGGCATTTTGGTTAAAGCTCTTGGAAAAGTCCAACTCGACAAGTCGTTCCCAAATCATGTATCCCCCATTCATTAAGTCCTTATTCCCCCTAATTAACACGAAGTTGCCATACCGTAAGACGCCATCATTAATCGTGTCATAACACATCCCATCGTCCCTTATACCAAACGCTATCTGAGCAACCCACTAGAACTTGGGCATCTTTCTCTTTGCCTTTGATGAACTCCCATTAAGCAAAAAGTAAACAGGCAAAAACAAAAGCGACCCCATAACACACAACCAAGTACTATACAACTGCCAAATCCTCCACAAGAATGGCCCTAACCCAGGACACAAGAACTGAATGCAATCTGTAACGGGATACAAATCCTCCTGACTAGCAATATAGTACTTGGCACTCTGTCTCTTAGGTCTCGTGTCCTCTGGTGCTTCATCTTCGTCTGAGGATGACTCAGGTGATAGCTGCGTAAGTTGAAGAACCGAGACGAGTCGCACTGGTGCTTTGTACAGCGGTATGAACCAGACTGCGAAGGTTTGGCGGAGGGAGACATATAGAAGGCCACTTTTTTGATCAAACGCTTCAAACAATTAGCCTTGTAATTCACTATCGGATGGGTATTGCTTACCTGCTGAATCAACTTGAATATCGATATGAGGACTAAGAGTACGATACCAGCGATAAATTCCCAGTATCAATTGAATAGACTCTAGACCACCTGCTAGCGGAACTTGTCCTTTTGATATAGACGGGACGTGGCAGAAGGGATGTGTGAATGAGGCGTTGGGGAGGAAGTAGTCTCGTAGAGCTGACTCTTGGACGTCTGGTGAGCCTTGGGTGAGAGACTTGATGACCCCGCCGATTTCTTTGACTGTGAGGTGTTAGTGAAGCCAATTGAGCTTTCAGTTCATGTTCTCACCTGGATGCTCCATTTCTTTTTACTATGAATGTTCGGATTGCTCGGAGTGTGAATTCTCAGTATGAGTAGGGGCCTGTGAATATTGCTGTTTTGGTGGATTGAGATGAGAGATGAGTTGAGGGGAATTGAGCGAGGCAATTGATCTTAAAGTAATAGTCCAAGGTTGGAATGATGAGGTTTATTGTTGTTTCAGCCGTGTTATCCGTGGTCTGATCTCCATAGCATCTGTTTACTTGGAATTTGAATCATTGACTCGTCATGGTCAACTTTTGCATGTGAAAGATTGACGTCATGACAACCTAACAACGCCAATTGAGTTTCACATGCAAGTTCCTTCACAGATTTATGAAGAGCTCACAATTCCATTCCTCTTGTCTTTATTTCTCTAACAATTGCAAGACTCAATTGTCGCGATCATGCCTTCTAACCCAGGCCTCGTCAATCCCATCCTTCACCCTCTCATCTTCCTCTTCCAAATCTTCCAATGGCTCACAGACAAACTCCTCTCTCCTAAACCGCCCAGCGAAAACGCAAGGCTAGGTCATAATAGACCTAAAATTGCAGTTATTGGAGCTGGTATCACGGGTGTTACTTCTGCTGCGCATTGTATCGGTCATGGCTTTGACGTTGTAATTTTCGAAGCTGGGTCAAAGGATAATGTTGGCGGTATTTGGAGTGTAAGTCCCTCACCTCACTTCCCATCATGACCAATTACTAAACCATGGCAGCGTGTCAACGAAACTTCTGGTCTTCAAATCCATTCACTAATGTATCGCTTCCATCCTTCTGTTCAATGGGACAGAGGATATCCTGATCGTCAGCAAATTGTGAGCCAAGTCAGACAACTATGGGAACGTTACGGCCTTAAAGAAAGAACGCGCTTCAACACCAAAATTGAGAAAGTCTATCAAGATGAACAGGGCAGATGGATCGTGAATAATCCTGCCATGGGCCGTTTTGGTGGTGTTATCGCTGCGGTCGGAACTTGTGGTGCGCCCAAGATGCCAAAGATTCCTGGTATGGATGACTTTAAGGGTCCAATTTATCACTCTAGTGATTTGACTGGGTATGTACTCTTCTCATGAGAGCGTGAGATGTGGGGACTAACTTGTTGTAGAAAGGATGTCAAGGGTAAGAAAATGGCTATTATCGGCGGTGGTGCTTCTGCAGTTGAATCCCTCGAATTCGCCTTCGCAGAAGACGCCGCCAAAGTAAGCATTCTCTCCAGGTCAGACAAGTGGATTATTCCGCGCAACATGCTCGTCGACGCTCTTCTCAGCTTCAACATCTTCGGCCACGAGACTATCCTATCTTTCATCCCCGAGTTCTTCCTCCGCAAGTTTTTCTACAGAGATCTCGAGAACATTGCTCCTGAAAAAGGTCACGGTTTATTCACGGAGACTCCGATGGTGAACTCTGACGTTATGGATAAGCTAAGAGAGGGTAAAGCAGAATGGGTTCGCTGCGATATCGATGAGTTTGTCGATAGTGGGATTCGTGTTAATCGTCGTGCAAAAGGTGTGCCGCAGGGCGGTCCAGGACACGAGGAAGTCATCGACGCAGACATCGTCGTGATGGCAACAGGTTTCAAAAGACCTTCGCTCTCCTTCCTTCCAAACGATTGCTTCAAAGAACCTTACTCAGCACCAAACTGGTATCTCCAGACCTTCCCACCCGCACACCCCTCCGTTTCCGCCATAAACTGCACATACGTCAATGCCATCGGAACAGTAGGAAACTGGCACATCGGCATCTACACACGAATCCTACTCATGTTTCTCATGGACCCTTTCTCTAGGCCTAGTCCGTTCTGGATGCAGCGCTGGATCGACATGACCAAGACTCTCAAGCTAAGCAGTCCAACTGGTGCTTTTGACTTTTTTACGTACCTTGAGCTTGTTTGGTGGTTTTTCTTTTGTGTTGTCATTAACCCTTTTCGATGGAAGTGGGCTATTTTTGTCTTCTTTGGTGTTGGATTTGGATTGCCCAAGGCTATTGTGAGTCAAGAGGAGAGAATCACTAATGGGAATGGATATCATGCTAGGGATGAAGGAAGAAGTCTGTAGTCACTGGAGGCATATGGACAGTATTAAAACATGAATTCGTCTATGTTGGATTATTATAACCATCATTAATCCTAGCTATAAAAAAGGAAAAGCGCTATTTTCTATCCTCTGATGTTCCTGTTCCTTGTAACATCATCGCTAACTTGATATTGGCCAATGCCAAAGTCCTGCTTCGTGGCGAATGCCTCGTAGTCGTTGGGTATAATTGAATGGGTATTTTTTCGTTGTTTCGAGGATGTCGGTCTCGCCAACATATCCTCGAAGATGTTCGTGCGACTCGGCGCTTGTTTTCGTAAAGTGTAAAGTTCCTGCCTCCTACTGAAGTTCCTGACTCCTATACGGCCTGGCCGTATGTGACAACCGTTTCTCTGCTAACTTCAATGCCACCGACACTGCTACTGTGTTTAGTGCTGAAACTAACCACAGCTGGTTCTGGCTTTTGCGTGACAGATGGCAATCTATCACCAGCGCTGTCGATGCTCTCTGGTCTTGATTCCTCGTCGATAGGAAGACCCTGCTCAGGATCGCGGTACCATAACCGTGTCTCGTCATCCATGTGGCCGGATGTCTTTCTGTTAGTCAACTCGTATGACTCGTCGCTGCCAGTTGGGTTACTCTTGTTTTTCTCCCGATGACTGCTGTTCTTGGAGGCCTTGGGCGACGAACGCATTCCAGAGTGGATGAGGAAGGGGATGTAGCGCTTGAAAAAGGGCTTGAGGGCAGGAATCGAGACAACGACGATGCTGAGGTTGACTTCGATGAAACTCAGAACGAGTTGCGGTGGCAGTTCCCACGTGTAATCGATGGTCTTGAGCATGGGGAGGGTAATGGTAAGTCTGCGGATGGTAACAATGATAATAGAACCACCCGTTGCAAAAAGAACAGCAAGTCCAACCTTTTGCCGTCTAGGGATCTGCAAAGGCCGAACAATCCGGAAGGGAATGACCATGACAAAGGCATCCACGACAACACTGCATGTGACGAGGTAGATAACAAGAATACTAAGAGAATAGCACTTATCCTGCTGCAGAGGATCCCAGCCTGCGGAGATGGGCCAGCACCGGAAGATGACGATTATAACATAGGTGAAGCTGTAGGCGCAGACGAGAGCCATGGTGAAGTAGACGGCTCGACGGACGAATTTGTCGGGGGAGATTCGAAGATAAAAAGAGAGGACGGAGAGTTTGGAGAGGGAGATTGTTGCGCAGTAGATGAGGTTTGCTGCTGTGCTGGTTTGCCAGAATTTGGGGACGTATTCTACTATCGTGATGTCCCACATGTGATTTCCAACACCAAGGGTGAGGACTAAACTGTTAGCTTAACTCACAAATACATAGAGGTTTGTACTTACGTGTAAGTGTAGCTGCAAGAAAGGCAAAAGAGAATACCATGCTCGATATGCATAAATCTTACCAAGTTAGCTCAGTCCTCTCCCTAAAGTATCTCAAAACTTACAATCATCAGCTCCCAAAGGCCCCTTTACCACCCATTTTCTCGTAAATATCCGAATGATAACAATAATAAGCGCAAAACCCGTAAAAGTAGCACCGGCGGGAATGACACCGCCAGCGCTACTAGGCGGGTTTTCCGGTTGTCGTGTATATCCCGGCGGCGGATCCATGAGGTAAACTGGAGGAATCATACCGATTGTCGGCTGCATATCGACGAACGACTGTTTCTTTATACTTGTGGGAAGGATGCCAAGGTAATATATATATGCTGGCAAAAAGTAAAGACTTGTTACCGAGGTCAACCTTGGTTTTTTTTTTAATATAAATAAATAGAGGTCCTGAGTTCGGGGTATGCACGACCTTATATCTTGGACAAGGAGCCAGGTTGTTGTGAAAGGTGAGACATACAGCGACAAATCTGCAAAGTGCTTATGTTCTCTTTCTTTATTCTTATCTATCATATTGTGGCTATAAAGAGACAGGCCGGGGAGTCCTAACCAAGGACCGAATCGTTAGACTAAGAGGTAAGAAAATATGACGTCTCATAGAGGAAAATACAATCGAAAGAGGAAAAAGAAACGAGTAAAAATGGTCTTTACATTTTTGCTTTTGCTTTTGGGAGTAGTCGCTTTTTCGCTCTTACACGTAAAGAGGCCCCCATGTAACCCTACCCTTGTGAGGACGGAGTGGGTATGGGGAAAGAAGAAAAAGAGGAATCACTTGAGA
Source organism: Fusarium citri (assembly GCA_004367485.1). NCBI lineage: Eukaryota > Fungi > Ascomycota > Sordariomycetes > Hypocreales > Nectriaceae > Fusarium > Fusarium citri. The sequence goes on from QHHH01000126.1 coordinate 22,384, forward strand.
GGATACTAGTTCTCATGCAGTAGTTTACGTCTTGAACATCTATGAGTATAACTCTGTGGCTTTGTGATTCGGAACAAGGGGCCAACGAGAGCTGAGATCTATGGCCTCAATTTCGATTTGCTGCAACATAGTTTGAGGCTCATGCAGACTGTGTCTCACCGGTTTCTTCAGCACAAGTTCAAATAACAACGAGATATTGCCAAGATAAAGTACATAGATCAGGATCTCACTCGAGTGTGTCAGCCAGGGTTTGCAGCTTGCTAAGGATTGCTTTGTGATGCGTCACGGCAGTCGATACAGGGTCGAGGGCTGCGGAGGATCTGTCTTGCCAAGAAAAGTCTATCCGGCAAAGATAAGAGATACTGACAACTGTGGGTTTCTTTTTATACGGAGACAAGTCCCTTTCTCTATTCCATTGCCGCCGTCGCTTAAGTTACTCTTTCGTGATCGCGTTGAAGATCAATTGGCTTCAGGACTGATCTACTCGGCATCTCTTCTGTCAGTTGAAGTCGAGCCGAGCCTGTTGAGATAAGTTCAGACGAACAAAAGCGATCGAAGGTTCTCATGCTAGTCCCATCTTCAAGCCTCATACCACTCTGACGGCCAGCCAAAGAATTCGATATAATATAAATCACTTCCAACTACCAACAGGAAATGTAATGTCGACAGTGACATCTAATCTATAGCTGCATATGTATCCTACCTCGACTCGCCACTGAGATGCATATAGCTGACGTCTATTCATCCTTTCTTCTTATTCTTTTTTCGTCCTTTCTTTTTCGGACCCCTGTCCTGGTTTTGCCGCATTATCACACACGATCTTGAATGGTGGCAACCCTGGCTAGACTCTATTAATTACAGTGAGTACGGATACATATTTTACTTCCCAGTTCCTCGTCTGTTTCTCGTTTCGATGCGAGACATTTGTCTTATTGGCCCTTATGCCTTATGCATGTCTTAAATCGTTTATCCATATATCACAGTACAATACGATCGTGGCGGTAGATAGGTTCTTTTGATCTACCGCGAGTGAATCATATAAATTAAGACGATCATGTTCGCAACTTTGACAATCTTCAGCAGACATGATACACTAGCTGGTATACTAGTCGGCATCCACAATGGACATAGATGCCACTATACGAGTCGGGTCGAGTGGACTTTGTTCCGTAATAAATGGAGGTGTAGCAGTTTTCTCTTTCCGCGGGGGCGCAAGTAACTGATGCCGGATCCGAAAGAAGACTGGGTCAGAACTGAAGTTGTAGAAAAAGCAATTATATATCCTATCTTTTTGCCAAGCTCGCTTACACCCTCTACGGGCACAATGCAGGAACAAATTGCAGAATGTCTCAGCGCCTCCTGTGTGTTTGTCTATGTCACATCACATAGCATGATAGTCTATATAACCATCACTCCCTCCAAGATTTTTTCGATGTTATATCGATCGACTGTTATATCCAGACCTTCAACCAAGCTCCGATACAGTAGTCTGAGTAGGTGTTTGACCCCTGTCATCACGGCCCGTAGTCCCCTGAATCATAAACCCCTGCCCAGAAAAGCCGTTGAGAACAAGTGGGATAGCCTTGTCAATTGCATTCCTCTTTGAGACCGGACTTTGCCTTGACAGTTTGTCCACTCGGCCGAAGCATGTTGATTAGAAGACAATAGCCTGTTCGTTCGCCTCTTAACCACTTACGAATACAAAATATGACTGGGCATATTTTCAACAGTCTCTCTATCCACTTTCTTCGCAAGTTTGTCCTTGGCAGGGATGTTAATGCCGCGTATCAGATATCCTATTTTTCTTTTTAACTTTGGTCATATATCAATTGGCCACGACGCCTCGCGCTCGTATGAGGACGAATGTCTTTTACGCGATGCGATCGTAGAGTTCAGATATGCAGATACCGGCAGGCACGTGGGCGAAACATCAGAGATATCTACGGTCAGTGCACGTATGAAGATAATTACTATGAACGCATCATGAGAAAGAAAGCCAAGGTGTCGTGGGTCTGAGTGAATAACCGGGAATCTTTGGCAGAAGTGATGGGGTTACATTACATAGTAAAGAGCCTCCTGATCATCATAGGATCCTCAACTGTAACCTCCAAAGCCTGCCAAGCTTTTGTCAAATGTAAATCCATCCGTAATGCTGAAACCAAGCTAAAGGACTGTCAACTATTACTACTACCAGTATAGTCAATGAATCTTCTTCTGGCCAGTGATTACAGTACCTCAACAACTCATCGTCTAGAACATTTATCCGGTCCACCGTCCGTCAGGTAAGACTCAAGTGGAGACAACATTTACTGATATATCATGTTTCACCTTTTTCTTACCTTTTCTTTTCTTGGACTTGCACCATTGTTACGCACATGTTCACTCACGGACGTAGTTCGTGCACAGCGCCACTACTGGTACCAGGGTGCAGTACGAGTCCTTGGAGGAAAAAGCCGTTGAGATTTGATCTTGCATGTCGAGCGCCACCAGATTCTCTACTCGAGCCAACTGATAGTTTCTTGATGTTTGCAGCACGGTCGTGGATCTACTGTCACGCACACAATTCGAAACCCAAGTTCTAATAATCCAAGGTCTTAACAAACCGCCCCTAGTATTAATATTACAATGTACCGTACACTTTCTCATCATACATCTCTTTCTTCGCGTCTAACCCGGGTTCACACGTAACAAAGGCAAACATATAGTATAAGCAGTTCGTAACGCATCCCATCCGTCATTTACACCATCCCATCTTAGCGTTTTGGTCATATAACGTAAAAACCACCCCAGTCAACTACTCCCTTGGCTCTGGCTTCTAAAAATTCTAGACTTCTTCCGTTCCTACAGCCTCGTAGCCTCCGCGATCTCGTCGTCCTGTCAATGTCATGAGACTGGGACTCTCGTACATGGCGGTGTAATCGACGCGCTCGCCACCGAGAACAGCAGAGCCGTTCTCTCGCTGGCCGAAAATAGGCGCGGGATCGCACCAGAAATCTTTGCAGTTGGTGATGCAGCCCTTGCTGTAGGGGTTCTTCTTCTTGCGCTTGTTCTTGCCGGATACGGCGCCTCTTCCTGTGATGGTCTCGATGAAGGGGTCGACTCCAAGGGTTCGGCTGAGTGACTTGAGGATGCCACCCTTGTGCTTGTGAGAGTGAGCAGCAGGGGGTGCTGCAGCTGATAGAGATGGGTGGTTGGGGTCGAGAGGTGCGCCAGTGGATGTGAGAGCAGTGATGTTGCTACCATCACGGATACCAAACATGTTCTCGTATGTAGTCATGGCTCGGGCGACTTGGATGAACTGAGTGAACAGAAGCATGGTGACCCAAAGCAGCTGTAGCGTGATCCAGATGGCCAAGATTGAAGTGTATGAGTCGGCGTTGATGTACTTGCACAGCGTAGGGCTGAGGACATTGCAAGTCTCCGAAGCATTCTTACTAATGGTGTCAAAGTCTACAAAGAATTAGCATACTGTTCCACAGATATGGTCATTCTCAGTGTAACTTACAGTAGTACAGCAAAAAGTCATACGAGATGATTCCAAGAGTGAGCGAAATAAGGTAGAAGAAAAAGTGTCGGTGGTTGTTGATACCAACACAGTTGTAAACCCACGGGCAGTGGCTGAGCACGTTAGTTGTCACATATCATACATCCAAGGACATTTACTTACTGGTCATGCTTGGCAACGCATCGCTGGCAGCGACGACAATGCTTGCTTCGAAGAGGTGTCTGAATCATGCAAGTAACACAAAAGTTGGTCTCATCGTACTTCCACTGCGCAAGAAGTTCATCGATAACAGCCTTTTGCTCAGCAATGCCGTTCATCTTGGGAACGAAACCAGGGTCATATCTCATGCTGGCGACGTAGAAATACGCGGTAAGGCCGAAGAAGATCGCAAAAAAGAGGTTGAGAAATCCGTGGCCGTGGCCTTCTGTTGCGCTAAGGGTTGTCGCGAAAAGGACTGTCGTCAACCAGTTCACTCCTGTCCAGAAAAGAGTAGCCGCAAAGATTCCAGTTAACCAAGGCTATATGAGTTAGCATGATTCTATTAGTTAGAGAATTGGGACTTACCGTCTTGTGGAAATGTCGCATATCTGAAGGCGCATACTCCAACACTTGCTGAGCAACCCACTGAATACCGTAAACAGCAGCCAATCCAAGAGGAACGCCAATGTACACGGGGAAACTCGACATAACAACAAGCATAGCCCACACCAAAACAAACGGCCACAGGAACAAAAACCTGGTGACAAAAGTCCTCTTGTCCTTCAAGAAATAACTAGCACCAGGCCAAGGAGGCACCGCAGGGTGACCATCCTCGTTGAAACCGCATTCCCGCAGAGCTCTGTGCCAGGCAACTTCCGTGTTGAGCTCCTTGGCCGTCACAGCAGGTGTCTTGCCAGTCTGCGTCTTTGCAAATCGATCCGCTCCGTACTCGATAAGTTTCAGGATACATCCAGGACTGCCCTTGACCAAAGCCCAGTGCAGCGCAGTGAAGCCCTGCTCGTCGGTCGCGTGGATGCTGGCGCCCCAGCGCAGAAAGAGGTCGACGCATTGAGGAAGGCCCTTGTAGGCAGCCCACATCAGCGCGGTGTGGCCGAATGTGTCGAGGACGTCGACGGGAATTCCTTGATGCAGGAGAAGAACGATGAGGAGGGTGTTGCCGTTGAATGTCGAGATGTGGAGGGTGTTGTAACCTTGGGCGTCGGTGATGAGAGGGTCGGCGCCGTGCTGGAGAAGAAGGTTGACGGTATAGTAGTGACATCGTTGAGCCGCCCATTGAAGAGGTGTCGCTACTGACTCTCCGCCTTTTCTGTTGATCTCGGCGCCGTGCTCGATCAAGAATTTGCACATCGCATACTGATTGTTAATCGCCGCCCACTACAAAACGTCAGCATATTCCTTCCTCCTCCCTTATCGCGTCGCTAAGACTCACATGTAGGGGCGTGATACCCTCGTCGTCGTGGTAGGTCGCATCGTACTCGCCCGACTCGAAGAGCTTCTCCATAGCCGGAACGTCTCCTATTCGAGCCACCTGCATAACATCATCCTGCTGATTCTGGGCATCTCCTGGCAGACTACCCATCTCGACCTCGCTGTTGAGCTTGGGGGTAGCTGCGTTTGCTTTTCCGGACATTTGGATGGGTGCGGCTGATCCGCCTGCTGTGCTGGTGGTGTTTATGCTCGCCATGGCCAATTGTGCCCGTAGGCTAAGGGTTTTCGTGCGACGGTAGGTTTGTAGCTTTATTTCACGTGGGTGCGGGTGCGACGACAAAAGATACTGAAATGGGGTTTATTCGTACAAGATAAACATTGTCTGTCTGAGGAGAGAAAGAGAGAAAGAGAAACGAGAAGCAAGAGAAGCAAGGGGAAGAAAAAGTTAACAACTCCAGAAACTAGCCTTGGCTGAGTCTTGGCTGAATTTTGAAGGAGACAGCGCGTGGAGTAGGCCTACGTATTACTTAGAAGCCGTGATGCCGAGCGCGGCTGAGCTCAGACCCTCTTACGCTCTCTCTTTTCTCCCTATGGGGGAAGCCGTCCGCCTCAAACTTTACCGGCAGCCAGTAAAAGTCAGGGTCCTGCTGTGGCTTATTTCCCCCTAATCATGCAGTGATTCCATGCCCATTGGCTTTAACGTATTTGGACTTGATCTTGTTGTGGCGCAGGCTGAGTCCAAGTGGGGATGCCGGTCTAGGAGCTCTCCGGTGGGCTGGCCAGATATTCGTTAGCACAGCACAGCTTCAATTTGACAGCAAACGTTTTTGTTTCCAAACTGGCCAACGTCATCTGAGCCATCGCACCGACCGCGAGAATACAGATTAACTTCAAGACCCTGTCTTGTCCCCTTGCATCGGCTGTCCCGGCCTTTATTCCGTCGAGCGACAGTTACGGGCGCCAATTGGTGCCGCACATCCGTCCACCATGGCCAATTTCATCGACATCGTTGAGGCCATCATGACGCCCTCGCTGACGACAATCATCATTGGCGCACTCATAATCATCGGTGCTCCAGTCATTCTTCACCTCGTCCTCGCTTCGTCAAGGACATACACCGTTCCTCCCAGCGTTCTTCTCGTCGGTCCCGCCAACGCTGGCAAGACGTCACTGCTCACGCTCTTTGAACGCGGCGCCACTGGTACCGAGACGCACACTTCCCAGGTGTCGCACGACGTTGAGCTCAACGCTTCCACCGACTCTGAGCACAGGCATTCGTACCGCAACCACGATGTTCACGACGGCACGTACACCAAGTTTTTGCTCATCGACACTCCTGGACATGGCAAGCTGCGAAATGTCGCCACGGGAAAGCTGAACCGTACTGAGAAGCTCAAGGCTGTTGTCTTTGTCGTGGACGCTGCTGCTATTGGAGAGCCAGATGTTCTTGCGCCCACTGCGCAGTACCTCTACGATGTTCTGCTTTTCCTGCAGAAGCGCGCTACCAACTCCAACGCCAAGAACCCGATTCCTATTCTTATCGCTGCCAACAAGATGGACCTCTTTACTGCGCTGCCTTCAACTCTTGTTAAGACCAACCTGGAGGCTGAGCTGACGAGGATTCGTGCTTCGCGAAGCAAGGGACTGCTCGACTCTGGTGTTGGATCCGATGACATTGGTTCCGAAGAGCAGGATTCTTGGCTGGGCGAGTACGGTTCTTCCAAGTTTGCATTCAGCCAGCTCCAAGAGTTCGATATCGACGTCGATGTTCTCCCTGGAAATGTCACTGGCGATGGTCCAGGTGCAGACAAATGGTGGTGGTGGATTGCTCAGCGCATATAAGACACGGAAATAATCAGCATTTACGAACATGCAAGGTTCACAAACATGGGAGGATTCAAATGGATGACACAATTATATTAATGACATTTTTAATTTACGCAGCTGATTCCCGTCGCAAATGCCATGTAGATGTTGAGTCTACCGCCCAAAAATTCTATATCAAAAACAACTTTATATATCCTCAAATGCTTCTTTTTCTAGTGGTATCCTGGAACGCCAGACGTAAATGTCGTTGAAAACATGAGTACTCGTTCCCTTTTCCTCTCGCGAGGTTTGTGTATCTACAGCTTCTTGTTGATCATCCATGTGAGGAGATCAACCTTTGTGACAACAGCAATGGGCTTGGACAGAGACTTGGATCCCTCGTCGGACTTTTCAGTCACCACGGCTGCGCTGTTCCACTCGAAGAACTTGCTGAGGGTCGTGAGAGGTGTGTCCTTGGTGATCTCGACAAACTGTCTGCGCTTGCCGGGGTTGACGGGGGAGGCGAACTCGCGAGGGTCGGTGACGATCTCGTCCAGACGGGCAAAGTCGAACATGACGTCGGACACACTGCTTGAGGCGCTGGCGCGGCCGCTGGAGATGTAGCTGAGGAGGTTACCAAGGGTGACGAGACCGACGAGCTTGTTGCCGCTGGCGGAGAGGACGGGGAGTTGATCGAAGCCCTTCTCGCGCATGGTCTCGATGGCCTCCTGGCAAGTAGAGTTGGCGCCGACGGATGTGACGGGCTTGAGGCGGAGAGCGGCGATGGTGGCGCCCTCGTAGGGGTCAGAGGACTGCTTCTTGCCGTTGCCGTTGACGGCGGACTCGATTCCGTTGACGGGGAGGAGGTTGTTGGCGGCGAGCCAGTCGTCGTCGGCGAACTTGGAGAGGTAGCTTCGGATGCTGTCGGGGAGGACAACAACCACAACATCACCCTTCTTGAAACCGTACTCCTTGACGGCGAGGAGCATGGCGGCCATGGCGGAACCGGAGCTACCACCAACAAGAAGACCCTCCTCGGAAATCAGGCGGCGAGCAAGGTGGAAAGACTCTCGGTCATCGGTCTTGTACCACTTGTCGACGATGTGCTGGTCGAGAACATCAGGGATAAAATCGTATCCAATACCCTCCACCTTGTAACCCTCGTTGACGCGCTCCTGGTTCAGAAGCTCAGGCAGAGCAAGGATACTGCCGTGAGGATCAGCAGCGATAACCTTGATGTCCTGGTTATGCTTCTTGAGGCCGCGAGCAATACCAGTGATGGTACCACCAGTACCGGCACCAGCGACAAGAGCGGTGATTTGGCCGCCAGTCTGCTCCCAGATCTCCTGGGCGGTACCGAACTCGTGAGCGTTGGGGTTGTCCTTGTTGCTGTACTGGTCGAGGATGTGGGCGTTGGGAAGCTCCTTCTCGAGACGTCGAGCAACACCGATGTGAGACTCGGGGGCGTCCCAAGCAGCCTGTGTAGGAGTACGGATGATGGTGGCGCCAAGAGCACGGAGGACGGAAACCTTTTCGGCCGACATCTTTTCGGGGAGGGTGATGATGGTCTTGTAGCCCTTGATGGCACCGACGAGAGCGAGACCGATACCACTACAAAAGTCAGCAAAATTCATTGTTGGAAGTAATCGTGATCTGATCTTACGTGTTTCCACTGGTAGGCTCGATCAGAGTGTCACCAGGCTTGATACGACCACTCTTCTCAGCCTCCTCAATCATGCGCAGAGCGATTCTATCCTTGACGCTACCGCCAGCGCTGAAAAGCTCAGGCTTAACGTAGACATCGCACTCGATACCCAGAGACTGGGGAATCTTGTTAAGTCGCACAAGAGGGGTGTTGCCGATAAGTTCAGTCGCAGAGTGGACTGTGGCAGCGCGGGGCAAAACGTGAGGGACCTGAGACGCCATTTTGGTGGTTTGAGAGGGAAAAAGAGAGATGAAAGAAGGAAAGAATACGAGAAAGAGAAAGTACAGTTAAAAAGCACGCCACGAGGACAAAAACATTGTTTGGTAGGCGGGGCGGTATGACAGACAGAAACTCTCTGACAGATGAAAGTTTGCCCCGCCAATGCCGAGATTATCCTGTGGAAACCGTTCTAGAACCGGGCTAGAAAAGTTCTGATTTGGTAGGCGGTGAATAGACCGTTTAAGTTACCCGGTAGCTGATCGCCATAGACCATCAATAAGCTTAAACTAATGCTGAAGTCTCTAGTTGGATGTTCATAATGGCGTTCAGTAGCTATGCTCAGTGATTTAATCTTTATTTTTGAAGTCTCTGATATAGTTGTGTTTATCATGCGTTGAATCTTCATGGAGATCCAATGTCTTACTGTATCGATGCTACCACTTTACGATGGCGCAAAAGCACGACATTGAGTCGCCTGATTATACACATGAACAATACCAAGAACCCATTCCCGTTCTAATGCCTAGCCGAGGAGTTGAGTAACAGAAGAATTGCACTCTAGAGCCGGGAGAGTCAAGAAAAGTTACCTTAGTGCTCGTCTAAGCCAACATAAAGTGAAAACCCAAGTTATTTCGTCCTTTATGCTTATAGAGGCTGGCTAATGTTCTGACACCCTAACAATTGTCCAACCGAGCTCTACGCCATCCGTCGCTTATAGTTAGACGAACGATAAGGTATCGTATCTCGCCTCATGATCTCATCCTGTATCTACATAGGTAATTCAGTAAGCAAATCACCTCCATCTCCGCCCTTTCACTCTTCCTTTTCAAAAGTTCTCTACCAGTTTACAATAGTTCCTCCCGCCACTTGACATTTAACCTATCACCATCGTCCCGGTCCTGGTTTCACCCCCGCACTCGTTCGTGCTTCCTTGTAGATCTTATCTCGTCCGACATGGGTTGTCGTGCCAAGACTTTTAATTGTTGCGACCTGCCATTTTCGCATCCTGTACCGATAGGCTGGTCTTGCCATTTGGAGTAACATGATGAACTTTGTGAGGATAAAATAGTGTATATAATGGAGAGTTTGTCGCAGGTCTTGGCCCTCTCATCTTCACGGCTGTAACTCAATTGTAAGAATTAGTTACCATGAAGTTCTTTAATGCCTTGCTCTACGGAGCTCTCCTCTTCTCAGAGGTCACAGCTACCAAGAAACTCACACCAAGCCAAGTCGAAGGCGACATTAAAAAGTCCAAGTAAGCTCAACCACAACCCCCAACACCAGCTCAGTCTAACAATTACAGACTTCGAAAGACCCTTGTAGATCTCGACAAGATTGGTAGAAAGAACGGCGGCAACAGAGCCTTCGGTCTTCCCGGCTACAAAGCTTCAGTAGACTACATCTACAAGGAGTTGAGCAAGCACAAGAAGTACCTCGACACCACCATCCAGCCCTTCAACTTCACTTTTGAGCAGACGAGGGATATTCAAGTCCGTGGACCTGATGGTGAGGATGTTTATGTCATTACCCTCATCTACAATGTTGGTACGCCTGAGGGTGGTGTAACTGCTCCTTTGGTCGCCCTGCCAATTGATGATACACGTGGCTCTGGATGTTTCGCCGATCAGTGGGAAGGCGTCGATGCAAAGGACAAACTCGTTCTCGTCAAGCGCGGCGCCTGCGCTATCTCTGATAAACTCAAACTCGCAAAGAAAGCCGGTGCTCGCGGTGTTCTTCTCGTTCACAACGCTCCTGGCGAGGGTATCACCAGCGCTACTCTCAGCGCCGAGAACCTGGAGCTTATCGTTCCTGTCGGTGTTATTCCTCTCGAGGTCGGCACTGCTTGGCGCACGCGAATTGAGGCGGGCGAGAAGCTTGAGGTCACTTTGCTGGTGGACTCATTCTATGAGACCCGTCTGACTTGGAATATTATTTCTGAGACCAAGCTGGGTGATCCCAAGAATGTCGTCATGATGGGTGCTCATTTGGACAGTGTGCAGGAAGGTCCTGGTATCAATGATGATGGTAGTGGAACTGCTGGTATTCTTGAGATTGCCAAGTCTTTTGCCAAGTATACTGGTTACAAGAACAAGGTCAGATTTGCTTGGTGGGGCGCAGAAGAGTAAGTGAACTCAGTGTTTGACTAGGAGATGTTGTACTGAAATGTGTTTAGGAGCGGTCTTGCTGGATCTTACTACTATGGCGAGCAGTTGACCGAGGAAGAAGCTGATACCATTCGCTTCTACTTCAACTATGACATGATCGGTTCTCCTAAGCCCAAGTACTGGGTTCAAGCTAGCAAGCCTGCTGATCGAGTAGGAGGCGATATCCTCGCCGCCTGGCTCCGCAAGAAGGGCAAGACCGTCGAGTGGGAGTAAGTCAAACCACCCCACCCAAACCTCGAAACACATACTTACAATCTTAACAGGGAATTTGGCGAATCTTCCGACTACGCCGCCTTCATCGCCCTCGGCATCCCCTCCTCAGGCATCTTCACCGGCGCCGACGAAGAAACCGACCCATGCTACCATCTCGCCTGCGACACCATCGACAACATCCACTGGGATGCCCTGACACTCAACACCAAGACTGCTGGACGCGCTGCTGCTCAGTTTGCGTTGAGTTTGAAGGGTGTTCCTGCGAGGGATAAGACTAGTCCTAACCCCAAGGATAAGAGGGCTATTGCTGCTAGGTTTGAGCATTGGCAGAAGAAGAGGACTCTTGCGGGTAACTCGCATAAGTGTAACCATAAGACTAAGGAGGTTGTCTAGATTGGGTATTGAGATGTATTGGAGTGGTGAGGGATGAGATGAGTGATGATGAGATGATGATGAACGTTCGTGTATATATTATGAATATTATTTGAGTGATTACTGGTGTGTTTTCATTAAATGGTCGTGACTCGTAAGGAAATGCTCGCTCGCTTGCTCGTATCATCATAAACCATCAGTCGTGTCGCCTTCCCCCCTCATCAACCGATACCTTTTTGTCCTTTGTCGCAACTTATTCGTTCACCCAAGCCAATAGATACAATCCTCACCGGTATGTCCTCGGCGGATTCGAAGACCTTCTAGGATTCGGAATAGGAATAGCCCTATAAGTAGGAAACTTCGGTCCCCCAGGAACTTGTTCTCTCATAGCTGCCGGCCTAGGATACTGCACAGGCGTAGGTCCCCTAACAGGCACAGGAACCGGCCTAGTCCAATTCTCATGCGGCATAACAACCGACCAATCATCCTCCGAGCCCGAATAACTGCGCTCACTTCTTCGTCGCTTAACAGTTTTGACTCTTGGTCGTCGACAGCAGCAGCATACTACTATAAACGCAAGTATGAAAGCACCAACGACAGAACCGACAATGGCGCCGATCGCCGCACTCGTGAGACCGTCGCCGCTGTGCTGAGACGTTACGGGAACTGCGGGACGGTCCGTTGAGAGTGTGACGTGGGTGGTGTAAGTTGTGGATGGGAGAACCACTGTTTGAGTTATGACTTGCGCCTCTTGGCGGGGGATCATGTGGGGAGGGGACATTGTAAGACAGAGATAGCCTTATAGACTAGACCTTTAGGGGGGGAGAAAGTGAAGGTATTCGCAAAAGTGCAAAAAAGAAAAGAGAAATGTCGGGGGCCGTAAAGCACTTATTTAGAGTTTCTGTCTCACGGGAGAGGCAACCTTTGCGCGAGACATATCGTCTGCTGATGCTATTTGGTCCCACGGCCCCCAAAGTTCTTCTGTACCGGAACAGGAATGAATGACAGGGGATGTAACTGTATCTGTATGCGTTGAATGGTCAGTTGGTTGGTGTTGACCAATGGTAAGAGACTGATCTCAGAGAGGGGTGTGGTGGTGATGCAGGTTGGACTAGGCTGCCATAGCTATTGAAGATGACTGCGTCGGTCGAGTCTGCCTTTTCATGCGGATTTTGTTGGTTTCCTTGATATTGAGGGTATTTGTGGTTCGCAAGTGTTATGCAGGTTTGATGATTAGCAAGTTGCTCAGCATTGATGACTGCCGCGATAGCATCATTACCAAAGTACCAGTAGATGCAACCGCAGGAGTCAGAAGCCAATATTGATACCTACCCAGAAAAGAAGAGTGCGATAAAATGGAACGATGGATGCTACTCTCCGGGTATTTACCACTTACTTACTACATGCAGACACTCAAGCTATTGAGAGGATCAATAACCCAGGCTGAGTCGGAAGATAAGCGAGACCGATGACTCTGATTTGTGATAAGCTGATATGACAAGATCGATCAATGGAAATGCCTGACAGGATGGGTATTCGTTATGGAATCACTCAGCCATGACTTTACTGAGAACAAGGCGACCGGTCTATCTTCATTTATAAATTATCCTATATCTTATTATTCCATCAAGTATATTATTATCCATTACACATTCATAAGCGCATCTCAAACCTCATCAAAATTATAAAAGAACTAAGCTCTCCACTGACACTCACACTCAAAAAGACCTCCAAATCTCCACCTAAACACATCCCGAACCTTTCTCTCAATACTCCAATCCTCATCCTCAAGTTCTAACCCCAGCATAACACACCTAACAACAAGGCCCCAGCACTCCTCAAGATACGCATCAAGCTCAGCTTTATTCTCAGGATGGAACGGCTTTCCGGCGACGGGTAAAGTTCGTTTGGCTGTGTAGTTTGCGCTCGAGAGAATACTGTCTGATAACTCTGCTGGAAGACCCTTGTTGTGGAGAACTTGTTGGGCTTGTGGGATGTCGCTTGCGTGCGGTTGATAAGAGACTGGCTTTTCAAAGGAGAGGAGCTCATCGTAAGATATTAGACCGTAGGGGTAATAATTCAGCTTGTAGTATTTGTCGGGGACTTCGCCTGTTTCTTCGTAGGCCTTGCTTATGGCCTCTGGCAAGTTGTATTTGTCCACTCTCATAACGTGTTTCCAACGGTTGAAATTGAAGGGTTCGGGATATTTTTTGAACTGCTCATCCTCAATTCCGAAAAAAACTTTGTGCGGGTATGTAGCGATCGGACAGCCAGAAGATATCGTGCATGCTCGAATAGCCCGTTGATAAGACCCCAGTTCACGATATCCGCCCTCTCTTAAATCCGGAAAGCAATACAGGATGTTGAGGATCAGATACATCATCATGGCGTATTCGCAGAGCATGTCCCAACCAAGATCACTGCCCTCGCATTCACAGGGTCCACATGTCCACCACTTTGTCAAATAACACTCATCTGAAGAACATACTCGCAGTATGGGATCCATTTCTCCGTGCAGGATCAATGTTTTGATGAACTCGAGATTGCGGTATGCTTTTCCGTTGTAATGGTAGAACTCGAAGCAGTCGTTGAAGTGATAGTCTCGTTGGAAGGCTGCGGTTTGACGTTCTTTTAATGGCAATGCGCAGTCGCAGTCGTTTGTATGGGTGCAGAGAAGACCTTTGTCAACTTTGGATGCGCCGTCCTTTTCTTTGGGATACCAGCGTTTAACTGTCGATGTGATTTTCTCAACAGATTCATTTGTCAAGATAACTTCGTCTTTGGCGGGAGGATAATATTGCGCTGGCGTATCGTCTTCTTCACCGGTTATGTCCTTGAAGAACGTGCCAACGTTGATGGGGTCGAATTTGTCAGGATATTTCTTCCGTTCTTGCTTTGCGTCGATAGTCGCATTTTTGAAGAAGGCATCAAAGAATTGAGATAGTTTTCGTATTGACTCTGATGTGCCTTGTGGATGAAGATTGAAAGCACCATGTTGACAAGGGTTTGTGGTCTCCAGTTCAAACACCGAGGCAAGAGTCTGCCAAGGCAGTCTTTCTGCTTGATGCGCCATGTTGTCGATACAGAACAATTCTCATTCTCCATTAATCGTGAGACAGCGTTGACTTTATAGTTGAGATTGTTTATAGTCTGTAAGTGACTGCGCCCCAGCTGTGCCTTAAGCTAAGGTCAAAATAGAGTCATGTAACCTCACTATTCGAGCTGGACCGAAGGATTCGCTTGCGACAACAATACGAAAAATATCGTGACTCATTATATCAATGTCACTATGAGATCCGCATCAGAAGCGACAATAATACTAAAAGTCCAGTGACTCACTCATATTAATGTCATTAAGAAATCCGCTCAATGCTTCTCCCCTTCTTATTCTCAAGGCAGCGCTTAGATACCGAAATCCCAACTGCCGAGATATCATTCTAAAGTTATCAATACAACTTCTTCCAATAAATAGCATCAACCTTAACAATAGCAAACCTCAAAAACGGCCAACTCTGAACCCTCATCTTCAAAATCCTCCTCCAAGTAGCAAGTAAATTCTGATCATACTCAGACATACCATCCTGCAAACAAAGCATATAGCAAAACAAGCCAGGATACGCAAGACAATTTCTTGTGTACGCTGGCCAGAAGGCAGATTGATGTCGAGCGTCTAGGCCTCGTATGAACTTTATGACTGTTTGGATAAGACCACGGCAGGATTGTAGTACTGTTCCTTGTGTGTTTGGGTCCACGGGTGAGGTTTTGGATATTATTGGACGGAGAAGGGCGCGGAGAATTAGGATGTGTGTTGTGTAGTAGGCTACGTAGAGGGAGCGGTGGCTTGTTACTGAGTCGTCGGCTTCCGAGTCGTTGGGGGAGTCTCTTAGGGATGGGGGGAGGGACTCGAGCCATTGGAGGAGGAGTTGACGGGGTCGACGGGCTTGGTCGAGGAGGGTTTCTAGGACTTGTGGGCGAGATACAGCGCGGAGAGAGCTATGAGGTTAGTTTTGAGGGGTGGTAGAGGGAGATGACTTACAAGAATTGGCGGCAGATATGACTGGTGATTTCCGTCAGTGAACATAGCTGTACGATATAATCAGACGACAATTTCTGAATATAATCAGGCACGTCAACATCAACCACAAAATCATCAACCGTCAAAGGCTTAGCATCCCAATCATCCTCCGATATCATAGAACACCGCCCATGTGTAACAGCCCTCCAAGTATACTCCACATAAACAACCCACCACAACCTCCTCCTCAACCTCACTTCCCAAGCCGGCAATTTCCACCCCTTCGCATCAACATTCAGTCCCAAAGACTGCGCCATTGCAAGCATCGAACTCGCAAGGGACCAAACGAATGGGTTCTCTACACAAACTGCATCAAAGGGCGTGTGGTTGAGAAGCAAGAGATATATCTGGATTGTTGATAGGCGTGGGAAGTGGAGTTCTTTTTGCAAACATGTGTAGGACACTTGCCATAGTTTTGACACGTCGGGTTTTGAGTAGGCGCTGTCGAGACAGAGTTTTTCGTCCCAGGGTGTGAAGGGGAGGGCGAGAGCGTATAGACCTGCTAAAAGACCCGTCGATGCGGTAGCAACGAAAGATTCCAAATCTGCGAGGACTTGGGAGCGTGATAGAATTGGAAGTGACTCAAAGACGAATCGAAAGTATCTGCCATCGTTAGTAAAGATACTACCCATTGGCTTTTGACTTACAGTTTAACAAGAGCAATCCCAGTATCTTTATCAACCAACCCCTCAAGATACTCCCTCTCATCAAGAAGACTCATACATCCACTAATAACATTCTGCCCCTCAACAGCAGTTTCCGTTCTACTCTGCAGAAAATGAAGCGGCGCATCTCCATTCTGTCTCCGATACGTAACGCGATAAAAGTCCACCTCATCATCCTTCGTATAAGGGAAATGTTCCAGCGAAAACGGATCCGATTCGTTAGAAAACCCGATAAATGACGTTGAGTAATGTGGTCTTTGGTCGATGGATAATCTCTCGGGGGCGTGCGTCGGAGGACTGATAACGGGTTGGATATCTTCGGGGGGTGTTTGTTCGAAAGTGGGAAGTTCGCCGTCTGCGAAAAAGTCAAAGGTTTGGTCTTCGCCGAATGCCAAGTTCCAGTTTATGTCTGCTTCGATGGGTTGCGGCGCGAGCATGTCGGTCAATGGCATTATACCATTGCTATCGGAGGAATCTCGAGTAACTAGGATCGTCAGCTTGACTCCATATCAGATACAACAATTGACTTCTCACCATTATGGTTACCAATTGACTGTTCATTCAAGGGCGTCACACTCAAAACAGTACTAGGACTCTCCCTCCTAACGCGACTATCCCTAGCCTTCTTATTCGGATTCCCAACAAACGTACACTCCCTCCCCGTGCGATCGCAAAGCTGACATGGCCGCGACGGATCAGGAATGTTACAAAGTACTTTTCGCGCGCGACATAAATCGCATGGTCTTTGTGATTTGGATCGATAGCGGCGCGTTCCTGCGACTTGGCGTGGTTGTGGTTGGAGAGAGGGAAAGTCCATGATTGTTGAAGATACGGATAGTGGAGGTCATCTTTAGTGGAGGCCGAGATACCGAGGGTCTGGTTGCGCTCATGTGACGTAGCTAATTAGTTTCGGGGACTAAGCTAGCTTTGTGCAGGTGTTTTGGAATGAGTCTTGGTGGGTTGGAAACCACTTTAATAGTTGTCTCGGTAGGTAGATTGCCGGGTAGATACGACACAAATTAAAGGCAAACGCATCACTGTTAGTAAATAAGTCAAAGACGAAATAAATAAATGTGTGAAATATAGTTGTAATACCATTGCTCTAAGCATTCTTGATATCTTGCTATAAACCAATTCATGTCATCATCCCTAAAAGAATACAATCCTCCCAAACGCCTCATCAATTACCCGAAAATAAAAACCATCATCTCGATATCATGTTCTTTCAAGATGTGATCACTCTAGAATCTCATCTAATACGCTCTCTTAAAATGCAATTGCTCATCGACTGGACTTCCCTCTCTTTGAAACGCGATTGCTTATCGGCTGGAAGGAGTAAACTCCAATCGACGGTCATGTTCGTAAGGTGTAGGTGCAGGAGAATTAACTCTGGTAGTAAAAGCAGAGTCAATGTGGAAGTAACTCTTGATAGAAGAGTACTTCTCTCCAGATGTACCCTCATCCTCCATGTATCGATCATCCTTTCGGATGACGGGGGTAGAGATCTTGCTCTCCTCTTCAGACTTGGTCACGGACTTGGGTAGGACGCGACCGCCGCCAGCGTTGGACTGCGCGTTGTCGAGATCAGCAGCACCTTTGGATCCCATGCCGTCCTCGAGGAGCTCACCACCCTCCATGACAGTGCGGAGCTCGAGGTTCTCATCCTTGGAGTAGACGCGAACACCGACAATGCAGATAGCATTCCAGGGCTCGGGCATCTTCTCCTCCTCAGAGTCGTACTCCTCTACTGCAGCGCCAGCGGCAGCCTGTTGAAGTCGAGGCTTGCGAGCCATATCGTCACTGCTGTATAGAGCCTCCCAGTCCTCAACTGGAGAGTCAGAGGACTCGCCGGCGGAATCGTAAGCAGGTCGGGCACGGACAGGCAAAGGCTCCTCTTCCTCGACAGGGGCGGGAGGAGGACCTCCACTGACAGGGGGCACCTCTTGCTTCTCTTGAGCAGCATCGGCTGTGGACTCGACGCTCTTGGGGGTGAAGTGAGGTGATCCAGTGGAGCATGAGATGACGCCATCGTCAACCTTGTGATCATCGACAACAACGGTCTCATCCTTGTCATTAGCTGAGAGCTTAATCTCTTCAGTCTTCTTGCTCAGAGCCTCATCATCAGCTTCCTGAGCCTTCTTCTCGGCTTCAGCAGCCTTCTCAGCCTCAGCCTTGGCGAGTCTCTTTTTCCTCATCTCCTCTCGCTCAGCCTTGACCTGGGCGTTGAACTCCTCGTCGAGACGAGTCTGCTCAGCCTCCCACTCAGCGCGACGGCGCTTTCGCTTCTCCAGGTTCTTCTTGGTCTGCTGCTTGGAGACCTCACGGTTGGTGGCGCGCTTCTCCCACATTCGGCGACGCTCCTTCTGACGGCAAGCGGAGGCCTTCTTCTGATCCTTCTTCATGCGAAGCTTGGTGACTTTGTCCATGTGGTCCCAAGCCTTGCTATGAGCAAGGTCGTAAGCATAACCGACCTGAGCGAGCTTCTCGTTCTCAACCCTCTGAGCAGCCTCGCGCTTGACGACCTGCTCAACGGACTGAGCATTCGAGTCACGCTCCGCGGTCACCTTCATGTAGACAACGTAGTTGCCAGAAGGAAGGTCGGGAAGCTCGACAGAGACCGAGCGCTCCATCAGGTAGTTACCGTGGGATCGAACGATATAGTCCTCGGCATTGGGGCTATCCTCGTAGTGAAGTCGGAAGTGGATGCGGAAGGAGTACTGGCCCTGGAGACCCTTGAAGTATCGGCCATCAAGCTGTGAGAGGACCAAGACGAGAGGAGTATCTTGGGTAACCTTGATGTGGAACTTTTCGTGGTAAGCTGCCTTCCATGGGACGTCAACACCAATCCAGCGTTGGCAGCATCGCCAATCGCGGTCGCGGAAGAGTCGGGTACGGTCGAAATGAGAGTACTTGCGGATAAGATCCTCGTAAGAAATCCAGAAAACAGAGTCGCTGCCGAATTTGTGGTCCATCTCCTCTTGGACCTCAGCGGTCCACTCCTTAGAGCCATCGGACCAGGCACCCTCCCAGATGCCCTTGCGGACCTTACCCCATGGGTTACGAAGCTTAACCAGACGTTGGCCAGACTTGAGGGTACGAGCCTCTAGAACAACGTAGGCGTGTCCCTCAGAGATACCGTTACGCTCACCATAGCCGTGCTCAAGCAGACCAGTGGAGGCACCGAAGAGAAACTCATCGTTGACTCGTGACATCTCCTTGTCCCAGAAATCGTCGATATCGAGGATATCAGACGTCAGAAGCTCGGTAGTCACACCGCCAGAGAGATCTTCGACACCCTCGCCGATCCAACCACCAGCCAATGACGCATAGTCACCATGCGCCTTGGCGTAGGCCTTCTCGAAAAGGGGGACCCAAGTCTCATTTTGATCTCTGCACTGGGCAAAGAAAAGAGCCTTGGAGCCAGTTTGATATGTCCTGCGATAGACAACCTCGTTATCTTCGCGGTCAATCTGCTGCAGAAGATCTCTCTGCATGCTAGGAGAATCCCAACATGGTGACTTGAGATAAAGTTTATCGTCAATGATGGAGTAGATCCATTCGCCATCACGGTAAAATACAAAACCATAAATGCCGATCTTTGTGTCATGCGCGACGCAGATCCTCTGTAGGCCCTCTGGAACGCTAGCGAGAGCCGTAAGGCCAGCCATGATCCAGCAATCGCCTAAGCTTCCCTGCTTGACGTCACCACCACTAACATCTTTCATGAAAGTTGGCTTCTCGAAAATTTCATGCACTCGCTTGACAGCCTTGGGAACAGCAGCCTTGGAACTGAGTAGTGTTGTTCTGTTCAGCTCGAATTTCTGTGTTCCAAGGTTGTTCAAACAGTGTCCCTTCTCATACTTGAGATCCCAGTCCTGGTTGTGCATTAGCGCCACATTCATGCATAGTCTGGGGTTTCCCAGAATAACTTACCAAATCCCAACCAGGATCTCTATACCGCATGTTTACTCGCTTGCACTCTTTGATGATCTTTTCGACCTTTCTTCGGCATTCCTCTGCAGCTCGTTCGTAACCAGCCGATAGGAGCTCATTGGAGTGGTATGTGGCAGGAGGTTGCACGGGGTCAAAAGGTAGGACGGCGAGAGCCTTGTGAAACTTGCGCTTAGAAAACTTCTTCCAGATTTGGTTGATGGACTTTTGAGGCGGAAGCTTCTTCTTCTTCTTCTTTGTCTTATCGTTATTGTTATTGGTCGCGGGTTGGACGCGAGGCCGACGAGGGTCGTCGGACTCTTCTGATGAACTGTAGCCGTGCATGATGGCTAGATGTGATGGAATATTATGTGAAAGGAGTGTCCGTTCCAAGGAGGAATGATATGGTGTGGTGAGTGATGACTGTGAAGGGTGTCTTGTTGGGTAACAAGATAAGACCAGCACCCAGAAGGTAGTGTAAGAGTAATAAGATTTGGTAGGAACAAGTCCCGATAACAAGAGGAAATCGAAAAGAAGGGAACAGCGAAGCCGGAGGAAGAAGGCTATATATATGATAAGAAATGGGCGAGGGGATGGGAATGTTATCGTTGAATGGCACTAGTCGTCCGCCACCAGCTTCCGAGGTCAGTTCAAGGGTCCACGACAGCGCAAAACCCAGCCCTGCAGATTGTACTGTACAGCTACACCGACAGACAAAGGGGAGGCCATGGCGAAGCTCGTCTTATTCCTCGCGTGCCGAGCTAAGGGAAGCTGTTGAGGTACGGTATCGAGTACTGTGACTACAGTATCGAAAGACATTCTCGAAATGCACCATTGACGCACGGCGCACCCTGTGCACCGGGAAAGGGACCGTCTACCGTGTGGATTGGCGGAGACGAGCAGCAAGGGTCTTCTTGGCGTATCGAAGTCCCCCGGAAGTGGAAGTGTAAAATGTACCAGTACCGATACACTATCAGTACCTTGACTGGGTAGTTCACTGGTTCGCCAGAAGGAAGCACTTTGCTGGCTCATCCCAGCGCCTGTTGTACTGTAGCAATCTCACCTTGAGACGGAAAGGTGGTTTCAACCCGGTTGCATAGCACAGGGTGCAGAGCATTCCCCTTTCGACCGTCCCAGCTTTTGTTGATCCAGACCGCTCTACAAAATTGGATTCCCCTTGGCAGACTTGACAGTTGACCATGCGACCCATTCGACACACTTCAGACTGGAGTCATGAAGACAGTTTCTTTCAAGACGGACAGTCCGATGCCGGTTTAGACCCGCTGGTGACAAAGCAGACAGTGCTGTACTGTACGACTCCGAAGCGAATAGCCAGCCGAATTTCTGGCGTGCCCAAAGATCTGTAATCTTTGCCATCCACCGTCGCAAAGGCCGTCCAAGTGTGCTTAATTCCGATTCGTCCAAATAACGAGGCTAGAACTCCTGAATCGTTGAGCCGGAAGTACAGCAAGGGCCCGGACTGTGGGTCGCCTATTTTTCTAGGGGTCCAACCTAGAACCCGACTTGAACTTCAGGGTCCTGGGGGGATCCTGGCTTGTCTCTCCTTTAAGGTACTTTGGCGAGGCAAACAGTGCGGGTCCCGTTTGTCAGAAGCAGGGACGCATTCGAGGCTGCATCGCGTGGTAGGCCTAGAGACATGCGGCATACATTGTACTGTAGAATCTCCTGCAAGGACCATTCGAACACGGACCGACAGTATCAACACTGTTCCCCTGAGGCCTTCAAGGCGGTATTGGTGCTCAAATGACTGGTCGTAAGTGTCTCTGGAATCAAGTGGCTGGACCAGTTGGTGTGATTATTTCCAAGACAAATAATGCTTTTTCCATGAATCGCTAATTCATTTCCTTCTCGGGTACACCCTTGCTTCTGGAACAAAGAGGCGGACAGTTATTCCGTACCGTGAAGTACAGTACAGTACATGTCTCTGGGTACGGGTGATAAGCAATTGACCTATGAGCGGTGACGGATTAGCCTGGTTGTGGGAAAAGGGTGGCAACGCATCCGAGAACGGGGGTTCATCTGACTCTTTTTCTTTCAAACCCCCTTCACTCACTAATCACTGATCAACCTCAGTAACCTGGCGACCTGAATTGCGCAAATCCATTCTCTTTCACGACTCAGCGCCGGTTTCAAGTACCCATAAGTCGCCCGAACGAACAAGAAATCTCCCCCGCATTCTCGATCTTCAACAAGTGTATTAATTCCGGAGATCGAGAGCTGCTTATGGAGAAAAAAAGATAGGTAATGGGTCCCTGGAGAATTGTAAGCAAGTCCAGGCTTGGAGCACGACAGAGCCTCAAGTTGCGCAATGGAACAGTGTTTGGGGGGGGGCGGAGCAGGCAAGCCCTGTTCCATGCGCAAATAATGTTCCCAGGTTCCCTTGCGGGTGGAAGGGTCCAGGGAATTTTTGGTGACTCGAGCCGGTGCACAAGGTCCGATCGGCGGTATTTTAGCGCCGCCTAGTTCGGCTCCAAGACAGGCCAAAACAATAGCGTCTGACTCGAGTATCGACAAAATCCGGGGTTATTAATTTCTGGGTCTTTTTTAGAAGGTGATGTTTGGAAGAATGGGACTTGGGACTTGGGTTATGGATGAGCCCAGCCTCGTGGCCTGTCTGCCTATCCATTCCACATCTACATGCAACGCTGACAGGAGCTTGGCTGCGGTTTGAAAGTGGGAGATGCGACCCTGAATGTAGCTAGTCGTAGGCAGAATGGCAGATAATAGGTAGTATCGTTGCTACCTGGGGTTGATGTTGATGAGGCCTCAAATGTTGTTCAGCCGCATTGGTGCTCGTTCGAAAGGGAAATTGCATCTGCATCAGCATCATGCATGCAAGCTTGGAAAGGTAAAAAAGGCTCGTCTTATCAAAAGTCTTGGCTCCTGCGACCAAAGATCCGTGTCAGTCACTTATCATCTTAGCCTAGAAGCACACTCCTGGTCGCCGGAGTCCCCTTGCGAACCACCACTTACCTCCCCAGATTTCGACGATCTGTGTCCCCCTCAATCCCTCGAATGCCGTGATACCCCACAAGCTTATCTATTGAGCGACAAGTTCTCTGCAGCTGTAGCGACGAGCGAGTGTCATGGTTGTCGTCGAAGAGTATCGATACTGTACTGCTAGCAGGTTGAGCGCTAAGCGGCTAACCACATGTGAATGACGCAAGATTCGTTGTAGATGTTGAATTCAAGCTTTTGCAGTAGCGCAGATGTCGATGTCATTTGTTGAAAGATGGTGGTTCGATGTATTCGCGTGGTTGCGTTGGATGTGCAATGTCAGTAATTGTGGAGATGGCAACCACAGGAAGGTGCGCCCAATCGGTCGGGGAAGGAACAGGGTCATCCAGTAGGTAGATTACGATAAGGAAGGATTAACTTCAACGTTGGGGTTCTCAAAAGAAAGTAATTTCCTAGGTAATTATCAAAACAAGCAATTAAAAAATGAAGCAATGTTTGCCTGAACATTGCACAATGCCATGTGCGCCTGCTTCCATTAACCATTGGGGTATATCCTCCTCGGTATGCAGCATTCCCTTCCCTGTCCTCGGTCAGACAATGATAGTATGTCCTCTTCCCAGCCATGCTCTTATTGCTTGCCCTTCGAATAAACTCGGCGGCCCTGTAGGTACGGATGGCAGGAGTGGTCATTCTGATCCGTGTTGTTTGCGCCAGGAGGATTATTCAGGAACGTAGAGGAGCTACCTCTTCTACTACCGTTGACCTCCCCCCTGGACATACTCCCTAGACCAGGAGGCGAGGAACTCATGTGAGGCATAGAAGAACTGCCTCTTCTACCACCGTCGACTTCCCCCCTGGACATACTCGCTAGATCTGTAGGCGAAGACCCTATATGAGTTATGGGAGTACCGTTTGGCGCAGTCGTGTAAGAGGCCCCTCCCATGCTACCCGTTGGAGAACTGCCTATGGGATAACTGCCTACGGCAGAGCTGCCCGGGATGGATGGTTGAGAGAACCCTCCCGTAGTATATCCCATGGGACTATCTGTTGAGGTATACAATCGAGGTGCCCATCTAACTTCGCCCGGGGGGACAATGGGTTGGCGTATAGGCAAGGTCCCATTATATGTATGTTCCCATGGACTACTGCTTGGGCTGGGCGCATATAACCTAGCAGTATTACTTCCCATGGAGGACGTCTTAGGCTCCTCGAAGTAGTCTGTTCCTGCTTCGCGCGCTATTCGTCTGCAACGGTCCCTTGTAAGGGGAGAGGGGACACCATCGCTTCCAAATGCCATACCGTGTTGTCGAGATGCATTAGCTAGATAGCCAGGTGCAAAAGCGTTTGGACTATTGGGAAAACCGCCATGTAAACCATTCGCATTGCCATTAATACGCGTAGGAGGCCTATTAATGCCGACGTTGTTCATACTCTGGCCGTTAGAATGGTTTTGTACACTATGCAGTTGTCCCTGAGGCATGATCCCATGGTTCATAGAGTTACCATTGCTGTTACCAAAAGAAGCATTTGGTGACATAGACGGGTATCCCATATTGTACGGGATGCTGCCATTCATGGTACCATAGCTAAGCTGAACCAGAGACCCAACAAAACCACGCCTTTCGTAGCCGTAGCCGTAGCCATTACCGTTCAACGGCCTTGAAGTATTAAGAACAGCTACCGGTGGAGTAGATGGCGGCGGAGGCATATGGGGACGATTGGCAGTGGTCGGGGCAGTCTGAACCGGCAGTCGAGGTGCAATGGGACTGAAGCCTGTCTTAGGTTCCCGGCGAGTGACAGTCTTCCGACGGTGGCGGTTGGCAGGCTTCGAACACTTTTTTGACGCAGAAGGCTTCTTCTTAGGGGCAGGCGGAGGAGGCTTTGAGGAGTCATCATTTGATGAGGCTGCACTTGCGGCTGGCTGTGACTTTCTCAGGCAGGGCATGACAAAGCGTTCTTGGAAGTAATTAACAAAGGAACGATCTTCCGGTTTGTAATGGTAATACCGACCGATCTCCCGTTCTGGTAGCGGAGGTGCGCAAAGGTCAAAGGGGTTACCATTCTCCAGGATACCGTCACCGCCGCCAAACCACTTGTGCCCGGTCCCAGCGAAGATGCCTCGGCTGCTTCACAGTTCAAAGCATTGTCTTCATTAGAGTTCTCCTGAAAGACAGGGCCAGATGGGGGCTGAGAGTAGAGAATGGGAACATCCGGAAGGGCCAATGTCACGCCTTGGCTGCAAGGGACAGGGTTGCTTGATTCGGGGGTAGGATCTGGAGGAGAACTGGTAGGTTGACTCGATCCAAGTATCTGATCTCCCGCGACCTGTGGACTCTCCGCCCCAAGGAGGTTTTCAATCTCTCGTCGGAACTCTTCATCGTCCATTGGAAGAGGCAAGTCGTCGAAAAGGCCTTGTAAAGTTTTAGGGTCAGTGTTCATAAGGTCATTGAGCTCTCTCTTACAGTCATACTGGTCTCCAGTGTCATTGCCGCGCGGGCTGGGACGTCCTAACGACACATCAGAGTCGTACTAACGACTACCAGGGAGCGACTTACCTGGTGACATCTTGGTATGAATCAAGTCTACTTGGTCGAGTATAACACTACCTTGGCCAGAAACCGTAATATATCTATGTTTTGGGACAGTTGTTGAAATGTCTAAAGAGAGTATGGACAGGAAAGCTTAAGGAGGACCGCTCCCGTTTTATAGAAGGAAGTCCCAAAGGACCTGAACTCCCCATTGACACACCAGTGCCGCGGATTTGGACCGACTATTCCTCCCTACGTACCGCAAGCTGCACAACCCCCATCTTTCACCCGCTGTTGATTCCTTTGCCTTCCATGTGAAGTCGGCCCTATCTGACAACACAGCGCATCGCGACTCTGGACCAACCGTTTGTGCCGTGGCTTTTTGTCCAGTGCCATTGCGATCCTAAACTCAACAAAGAAGCGCCGTGTATGCGCCAGTGTCAACATTGTCGTTTGTCGCTTGCCGCGGTAGTTTGGGGAAAGCTTCAATGTGCCTTGAGTGATCGATAGAGACCGGGGAAGTCTAAGAAACGCGGCATGAAGCTCAAGCACAAGCTGTGAACATCCGTAAAATCGCATTGCGTTTCCCAAGAGCGAATCCGAGCTGTCAAGTTCAATCGCTGTCGCATTCGAGATGTATAGATCGATCATCGCCGCTGTCTGCTGTACCCAGTATATATGGTTCAGGTGAAAGTGTAAGTCGGAAATCCAGTCTAGACTTGCGCTCACACCCAGAAGGAGTCGCAAGCCTTGTATTCCCGTAGAACTGTCCGCTATCTCTTTGCCACCTCTGTGCGATTTCTTTGATTGGTGAATTTCCCCTGAATGTTGGCAAACCTTATCGAAAACCACGTGGCGGCGTAGGTAGGGCTGCATCTGATAGAATCGGTGTTACTTCTCCTGTGGATAAGATCATATATCAGATAAACCTTCCAACAGCCTTACAGCCTTACCCGCAATGTGCCCCCCTTTTCTGCCGACGTGTTCGCTTGGTGAGTTCTCGCCGTAGTAGGCGCGCGGCAATGTGATCTCGGGTATGGAAGTCTAACAAGCGCATCGCCGACGTAGTAGAAAGGCGGCTGTCGGCGCTGGCACCTGCAGTACATGTTATCCACATATTGAAGCCATCGGGCAACTTCCTCCGGGCAACTTGTTGTCGCATGTTGCTCCGATGACTGTACTGTGGATGGGAAGGTCCCATTTCGGAAGAACAGGGTCATTGGTTTAAGGAGACGATAACACAGTGTGGAATCGATTGGTCCGGAGCAAGTATGTTCGGGTTCGTGTTGGGGTTTGTAGAGGGTAGAGGGTGGTTCGGGTGTGATGATTGACGGAGACAGTAATGCCTAATAAACCACTGCGTTCAGTGAGAGTCTTTAGTAAGGGTAATATTGGAGGACATTGGGGATGTTATGAAGGCGATCACGTTTGGTAAGATCATGGAGACAGGCATAGTTAATAGGGGTCATTACAGCAGGTACTAAGAGATACTCGACAGAGTCCCATGCTGCTAACCAAATAAATGACCATTCTTCCAGTATGATATGAAGCTACTGCGAGATTGTCAGTGTCTGATCCAAGGCAATGGGTGTAAAGTGATTGGCTACATCCGTTGAGCAGAGGCAGCCAGTAAGGTGAGTCCACAAACAGAATGATTGGGCGTATCTATGCTGTGAGCTATAGACACCCTCAGACTGGAGGGTGTCTCGTTCCAAAGGCATCCACATTAACAATTTCTTTTACAAACAAAGATATAGCAACATGCAAAAATGCACATACCAGATTATCAAGCATTTCTTCAATACAGAAAAGTGTTAGTGACTTCCATGCCAGAGTCATAGTGGCTGGATCAGGTCGCCTCTTGCTTGAGAGGACTCCTGGACGACAGTCACCATGTGCCCCATATGGACATTGAAGACGAGAGGATGTTTTCTCCTTTTATATCTTCTTTTATGTCTTCTTTTGGGCTCTTTCTTTCCCTTTTTGGAGAGGCCATGCGCCTAGGCAAAGACTGTGCCTATGATATCAGGGTAAGCCAGGGTATTGTATACTGGGGTATTGAACTCCAGGGCAATGTATCATGACGCTGTATGTCAGGATAGTAGTAACAGTAATGTTAGATGCCATGATACTTGGATTATTGACTGATGGTGTTGATGCCAAAGCACGAAAACACGTGACGGTAATTAAAAATAGAGAAGTTCGGAGACGCCGAAGAAGAGAAGTGATTATAAGGAATTTATCTGGCAGGGAACCCTAATCCTCTGTTTTGTTGGCACCTCTTTTACTTTGTTACTAATTTTACTGATTTGTTGTAGCCCGAATCGTGTAAGGATCGGAGTCGATGCTTCGAATGTGTAATCTTGTGGGGGAACATCTTAACTGTTATGATTCCGTGCGTTGTAGCCAATACATATATTGCCACTAAACCCATCTTGTATCTTCCTCTGCTTGTTCATACACAATAATGACATCTCAAACATGGGGCATTGAAGACACGCTCTGACGTAGTCAATCAAGTATCAATTTCATTTGGCAAACCCGAAATTCCTCTCAAAAACATCCTCGTCCTTCTCATCAACCTCGAAATCAAACCTCGTAACATCCTCGACGTACGGCCACAGATACTGGCTTGTTACCCTAGACAGCATATTAACTCCTCGAACTCTATAAATTTCGCAATTAACTGACCTATGATGTTCACTGCTGGCCTGGTACTCTGCCAACGCAGCAGGATTCTCATGAAAGCTTAACAAACAGATTTGATAACCCTTGCTGCGTTCGATGGGATCTGTGATAGATGGACCACCTACTACAAGCCGTTGATTCTTGACGCAAGGGAGATCCTTCAAGGTCTTGAGTTCGTTTGTGAAGGTCTCCCGATGCGATGATGGGACCTCGGGGCGGAATTTGAAGAGGACTGGATTGTTAGTGAGACTGTGAGAGGGGAATTTGAGAGTTCGAGACGTACCGATGTGGACGACAGTCATTTTTGGATATTTTATATGTGTTGATTTATTGTTGGTTAGTTAAGTGATCAAGGTTGGTGGTATGAGTTAAATAGGTAGTTGTGTTGTTGAGAATCCACTCACTTACAAGCGGACTTCTCCCGTCCCGTAGCCGACGTTCGGGGAACACCCGCTTTGCGATGTTGATGGACCTCGACACGCCGTTACACCCAATGAGAGTCCGGAGACTGGCTTGATTAGGTTGTACGCCTTGATGGCTGGGTTACTCAAAACTTTTTGAATAGAGTCTAGATTAATTGGCATCACAACACAGGGCAATCACCATGGTATGAGGCTCAGTTCTCGGGTTCTTAGATTCATGTCTCACTACTCTAATTATCTAGGTCTCACTATACTCAGTATCTAGGTCTTGCTACACTAAGTGTCTAGGTCTTGCTATGCTCAATATCTTAGCAGAATCTTGCTATGCCCAAAATCCATGTTCCTCGCCTTGCCTCAACATCTGGGTCCATCAATCTACTCACCTTGACTGTGATTAACATCTAGGTTGGTCCGTCTGTCCACCTTGACTGCATCCTTACTCTCGTCCATAGATGTTGAAAAGCTTCTCACCAGGAGCAGCGCCTGCTTCAATGACAGTCTCATTAGGTTCACCCCCGACCCGAACGTCCATGATACTGAGAACAAGCTCCCATCGACCAATGTCCAACTCGAACCAATACCTTTCAGCTTCAGTAGTCAACCTGTTCTGTATACGGTCCCAGCATCTACGCACGCTGGGCGGAAGACCAGCAAGGTTATGGGCAACACGATACTCCTTTCGGTTGTTGTAGGGATAGATGAACTGCTGCGATGCATCAGGACTCACGAGTCGGAAATTGAGAGTTTGGCCAGGTTCGAGCTCACAACGAGGCCTTCCAGTAAGCTTTACCAGTAGTTCGAGCCCGCCGATCGCGACGCAGCGGGTGCATTTCGCAAACTGTCTGCCCCCTGGCGTCATCATGGGTGACACGTTGGAGTATTCGTCTCGGGATGGTGGGATGCAACGTCCTCGGATAGGATGACGACACTCTGGAAAGGGTTTCATCACGGCTCTGCATTTGGGACAGGAATACTTATAGCGTCTTCTCTCTTTGGATTGAATCCACTCTTCAATACAACTCTGGCCAAACATGTGACCACAGGGGAGGATGAATGCTTCATGGCAGAGGTTACCGGGGTCCTGGCCGGGAGAAGTGGCCATTAGTTCAAAGCAGATGTCACAGGTGAGACGGAGGACACGCTTGTTGTCGGGATCATCTTGCACTTCCCTGAGAAGGGTGGGCCAGTTGGTATTGGTGATGGGGTCAGTGTTGATAGGATCGGTGTCGACAAGGTTGTTGTCGGTAGGGTTGGTGTCGGCAGAGTCGGTATCGGTAAGATTGGCGTTAGCAAGGTCGGCGGTGATAGAGTCGGTGGTGGACTCCAAGTTGGGCAAGCTATGCTCTGATGTTATGTTAGATTGGGGGATGTCGCTTACCAAAAGGTTGGTTTGGAAGGAAGGGGTTGTTTGATCGGCCATCGAGAACAGACGGGATGCCTTTGCAACCTCTGGCACTGGAAAAGACGAAGCGATTTTCTTTGTTGTCCATTAGCCAAGGTGAATGGAGAGAGCTGGTTGGCACGGTGGTGAACAATGGCACTGAACAGCGTTCTGTTCAAAGAATAGCATTGGCTTTTGAACAAGATGATAGTTCTGACATGAGAAGCACTGATCTCTCTGTTACTCCTTCTTTTCGTCATTCTGTAACCCTGAAGCACTTGACTCTTACATGCAAGGCTAGATAGGGACATCCCTTATGTGTCTGCAAGGCCCATTGAAGGTACTGATAACGTGAGAGTACCAATTAGACTAACTCATTAAGCCCGTTGTGGGACGTTATCCAAGTTACTTCGCTTATTTGTGGGAGGAATTGTTTCATCGGCCATTGAAGGCAGAAGAAAAGAAAAGAGGACTTTTTTATACCTCTAGGTATAGCAGAAGAACAGACGCCGTTGGTCGGGGTGGACAAGGAGACCTGTTTGATCTCATGTTGTGAACAACGTCTTCGAACAACATAACTGGTCTATCTCCGGTTACTACTTTTGAGCCACTCAGAGTCCAAGTTACGAGCCTAGATGGAGACGGCAGAGAACCTATCATGAGAGTGGAATAACTTGAATTCATCTGCCTAATACTTCAAACCCTCAGCCCCAACCTTTTCAGCCTCAGCATTCAAAGCATCAATCTCAGCCTGCACAAGCGGAATCCCCGTCTTCTCCCTCTCCTTCTGATTCAACTGCTCAATCTCGCCAGGGAAGTAAATTCTCTCCACACCAGCCGCCTTTTCAGACCCTACCACTCGCTCGTACAAATACTGCATCCTCTCGCGGAACTCATCCAGACTCATAAATAGATCAGGCTTGATGACCATGAGGAAATGACCAACGTCTGCTGGCTTGGAGGGATCGTATGGGCCGGTTACGTGGCCTGCGAATGCTGAGCCTGATAGAACACCGGAGAAGACGTCCATCATTATGGCGAGAGCTGAACCCTTGGGACCGCCCATGGGGAGCATGACGCCGCCAAGGGCAGCTTCGGGGTCGTCGGTTGGTCTGCCTTCGGCATCGAGAGCCCAGTCCATAGGAATCTTTTCTCCTCGTCGCTTTGCCTTGTAAATCTTTCCTCTAGCAGCCACAGAAGGTGCCATATCCAAAATGAAGTTGTCCATATCTCCCTTTCCAGGTGCACCACAAGCAATAGGCGAAACACCCATCAGTTTACTCTTTCCTCCAAAAGCAGGCAAAGCAGGACTTGAATTCGTGAAGACCAAACTCATCATATCCTCATCCAAAGCCTGCTGTACAAGCCAAGCACTCATACCAAAGTGATTGGAGTGCTTGATACTCGCCATACCGATGCCAAAGATTTTGGCAGACTCAATAGCCGCATCCATGCCCTTATGGGCAGCCACAAAGCCGAAACCATTTTGACCATCGACTTGAGCGACGGCTGGTGTGACTTGGGTGAGGATTGGTTGGGCGGTTGCGTTGAGGACGCCTTGGCGGATGCGCTCCATATAGGAGGGGATGCGGTTCATGCCGTGGGTGTCGACGCCGCGGAGGTCAGCTGCTATGAGGCAACGGGCTATAATCGCAGCATTTTCTGGGGGGATGTTGTTGCCTTTGAGAATGTCTTCTACGAAGCGTCTAGCTTCTGAGGCTGAGATGGGGAATTTCTGGGAGGATGTTTGGTCTGCCATGGTGGGTGCAGTTGAAGAGTAAAGTTTTGAGAGAAGGTGGTGTATCAATTGACAATGCAATGTATGTCTTGTTCTTTGTTGTAAATGATGATTGTCTTACAAGAATGAGATGAGATAGCCAAGCTTTAATAGACGCTATCTCCAAGCCGTGCGGGGAAACCCCGTTCTCTAGGTTTTTCTACTAGCGGCATCTCCCCGCACGACACGGAAATTCTCCATCCTTCAACCTCACGCAAGCCCAGTGAAAGGAATTATCGCGACAATGCCCGAAAGCGATAATCAAGGTACCGCCAGGCGGTCGCGCACGAGAAGTGGCCAGCCAGGACGGAGGAATCCTCGGCTACGGATGGCCTGTCTCCGCTGCCAAAGGCGAAAGATCAAAGTATGTGCACTATACAACGGAGCAAGGTTCTAGAGCTAACCGATTACAGTGTGATGGAGATTTACCTACGTGCAAGAATTGCCGTAATGCAGGTGCTGTGTGTACAGATGGAGAGTCAGCTCGTCTAAAGGACTTACCGCGAGAGTGAGTAGCACCATCCCACAACGATTCACGACACTAACCTATGATATGGATACATCGCAACACTAAAGAATCGGATATCGTGGCTAGAAACCATCGTCAGGTCAAGATGTCCCGACGTGGATCTTACTCAAGATCCTCCAACAGACATCGAATTGGATGAGACAATTCTTGAAGATACAACACTCCAGTCACCCGTACCAGCACAAACAAGCACCCTTGATATATCAGAACCCTCAGCTGTTGAAACACTCAATCAACCAGTCAGCAGGTCCGCCCCAGGACCTAGCGCAATAACTCACGAAATCGGTCTTGTATCCCTCGGAACAAACCAAGATCCCAGATACATCGGTCCATCAAGTGGATACTTCCTCGCGCGCGTGATGCTTGATTCAGTATCGAAACAGGATGAAAGACTTACGCGAAATGCTCCGTTTCCTACGAAATTGGTTGAAGCGATCCAGGGTCCTTTGCCGTTGCCGTCGAGGGAGATGGCGACGCAGTTGTGTGACGCTTATTTCAGCGCTATTAATTTACAGTATCCTATTCTTCATCGGCCGACATTTGAGAATATGCTTGAACGGTCTTATGATCAAGACTGTGTTGATCCAGTGGTCAAGTTCCAGGTATTCATGGTTCTAGCCATCGGCTCAGCTGTGTTATCCGGTCGCATACGAGCGCGCATCCCAGCAGAGTCATACTGTCTTTCAGCACTTCAGTATCTTGACGAACTGAACTTGGAAAACTCACTTCAAGGAGTGCAATGTCTTTTACTTCTTCTCATCTTCACAATTCACAGTCCTTTTGTTAGGGTCAATGTGTGGTATTTAAACTACCATTGCATCGCAGCCCTACTTGACCTTGGGCTCCAAAGAAATATCAGTGCGGGTGCTGGTATCTCTTTGCTAGAGCAGGAGATGCGGGCGAGGATCTTTTGGGTCATTTATACATTTGATCGGGTTATTGCTACCATGATGGGAAGGCCTATCGGGATACGAGATGAGGGTTGTGAACTTCGAGTAAGTGTCCCCCATATGTTCTGACGATGGATTAACGAACTGACGATCCAGATGCCTATTGGTTTGTCCGACAGGCAACTCGCAACACCGTACCAACAAACCACAGAACCTTCAAGCGAAATGGTATTTGCCATTCACCTCTTCAAAGCCGCCAAACTCAACTCTGAGATAAAATACATCGCCCAAAGCATAGTCCGCGACTCACCACGCTACGCATACCCCCGCGCCGTCGACATAAACGACTGGCAAACCGTCATGCTTAACAACCTAGACGAATGGTCAACCCAAATTCCCCTCCAAAACGACACCTCAACACTGTATCTTCAAATAGTCTGCAAAATCCGCTATCACAACCTCTGCATGCTCCTCCTACGACCAAGTCCCGCCATTCCTAAACCTACAACTGAAGCTTTGGTGCAGTGTCACAAGAGTGCGAGGGAGAGTATACAGCTATTTGATCAGCTTTATAAGAAGAATCTTCTCGTTCATAGCTGGACTACGTTTCATGGGCTTGTGCTTAGTACGATTACTCTGCTTTATTGTATTAAGGTCATACCGGAGATTGCGCGTGGGACGGAAGTGGATGTTTTGATGGCTGATTTGAGTATTTCACTCAGTGTGTTAAGTGCTACAGGCGAACATTGGTCGGGTGCGAAGAGGAGTAGAGATATCTTGGATGAGCTTGGTAAATCGACGATTCGATATCTTCGCGAGCAAAGTCGTTCAGTTTCTCGAACTACGGACCAAGGCCCTGCGCCGACACTCGCAACGGAGGTATTAGATGTGAACCTTCAGATGGATACATCATTGGACAGCATGGGCTTCTTACAAAATCCTTTCGACGACTGCATGTTCAATGATTCCTTCGCAGGATACTTTGAGACGGATTCTGTCAATGTTGATAACATTGTTCGAGACCTTTTCCAGGATTTTATTCCTACATACCCTAGCGAACTATAACCCTTGCGGTCCTTGAGCTGTCAAGAAGTCAAAGTCTGCGCCGTGCTCTGCTTGGTTCACGCTTCGCATGTATAATCCTCGATATCCTCTCATGTCCTCCCTTTTAACCCAGGGTTGTGCACTGGCAGATTCGTCCTTCTTCTCAAAGCTCTTGACTCTTTCTTGGATTCTTTGAGAGAGTTCTTCGTTTGAGAGATCAACGGACAGCTGTCTCTCCTCAACATCCAATGTGATAACATCGCCATTTCTGATGACACCAAGCGGTGACTTCGGATCCGCAGATTCAGGAGAAATATGAAGTCCAATAGTTCCACCCGCCGTGCCACTCATCCGTCCATCTGACAATCTCAACATATCCAGCACACCCTGCGCAGCAATCTTTCGAGGGATCGGGATCATGCCCGCTTCAGGCATACCCGGATTTCCTATCGGACCAATGTTCTGCAGAACAAGAACACTGTCAGGTGCGACATCTAAATCGGGATCGTCTATTCTGGCAGCCATGTCTGCAGAATTGGCGAATACCACTGCGCGACCGGTGTGTTGGAGAAGATGTCTATATTTGGAGGCGCTGGCTTTCATTACAGCACCTCCAGGGGCGAGATTCCCGCGAAGGACGACGAGGGAGGATGATGGGTAGAGGGGTTCATTAAGTGGGTGGATGACACTTAGTTCTCTCGGAACAGAAAGAAGGGATTGTTGGGCAATCTCTTCGCCCATGGTTCGACCGGTAACTGTCATCGCATCGAGATGAAGAAGAGGTTTGAGTTCGTGGAACAATGCCAGCATGCCGCCTGAGATCATTAGCTTGGACCTATCACCTCTTCAACGCAACTTACCAGAGTTATGAAAGTCAGTCATATAATTATCACCACTCGGCTTCAAATCAACCAACAAAGGCGTCTTCCTCCCAATCTCATCAACAGTATCAAGAGTAATACTCCCCGCAACACCAGGATGTCGCCCAGCAATAGCCATGAGATGCACAACTGCATTCGTCGAACCACCGATAGCTTGCAGAACGATAATCGCGTTCAAAAATGACTCGCGCGTTAGCAAAGCTTGTGGCTTCATACGTTCGCGATCTTTGCATGCTGATACTGCGAGTCCGCCTGTTGCTTCTGCTATTCGGAGGCGTGTGGCTGATACGGCGGGTGCTGTTGCGCCGGCGAAGGGCATCATGCCTAAACCGACAAGGATGGCTGCCATTGTTGATGCTGTGCCCATTACACCGCATGTTCCGCCCTTTGAAGTGTTAGATCTGGGGGTGATTTGGAATATAGAACTTACTGTTGGAGCTAGTTCATCGTTAATAGCTGATATATCCTCGATATCTATCGTTCCAGCTCTGTACTTGGCCCAATTATTGCGACAGTCTGTACAAGCGCCAATTCGCACTCCGCGATGACTACCAGGCATCATCGGGCCCGTAACGAGATGAAGAATAGGCTTATTCGCAGAAATACCACCCATCAATTGCGCAGGCGTAGTCTTATCACAACCTGTCATTTCTCAGCACAATTTCACCCCTGTTATCACAGAGTTGTAGCTCACCTCCAATAAGCACAACAGCATCACAAGGCTGCGCAGCAATCATCTCCTCTGTATCCATACTCATCAAATTCCTCAAATACATACTCGTCGGCGACGAAAACGCCTCATGGATACTAATAGTCGGAAAATCAATCGCAAGTCCTCCATTGAGCTGCACGCCGCGCTTCACAGCGTCGATAAGCTGCGGGATGTTGGCATGGCAGGGGTTGAAGCTGGAGTATGTGTTTACGATGCCGATTATGGGTCGGGAGAGTGCGTCTTCGGTGTAGCCGAGGGCTTTGATGAAGACTTTGCGTAGGAAGAGGGAGAAGTGGGCGTCGCCGTAGGAGGGGAGGTTTTGGCGGAGGCCTGTTGTTGAGGTTATGGAGTGGGAGAGGTTGTAGTCTGCGTTGACTTGGTCATTATTTGAGTCGGCCATTTTGAGGATCCTGTCGATGAGATGTCTGAGATAGATGTTTGAGATTGAAGGATTGAGAGGATTACAGATTGACCTATCATTAAATATGTATTACTATCCTGGTGTTGATCATCGTGAGAGACGGGGGAACCCCGCCGGGCATCACGCAATCTTACCGAATTGCCTCACGGAGGTCTCCCGTGTAAGTCACGGAAAAGTACCGACTTACACCAACAAAAAACAATAAAAAGGGAAAACACATCAATTCTACCTTCAATCATAGAACTAGTTCGGTATTATTATCATTCATCTCATTCTCCCAAATGCTCAACCTCAAAGACAAA
Organism: Fusarium citri; assembly: GCA_004367485.1. Lineage (NCBI taxonomy): Eukaryota > Fungi > Ascomycota > Sordariomycetes > Hypocreales > Nectriaceae > Fusarium > Fusarium citri. The sequence continues at coordinate 59,021 of QHHH01000126.1, forward strand.
GTAGCACTGGTCATCGGCCTCGGTCAAACAGGCACCGAAGGCTGGGGTATCGGCGCAGCAAGTGCCGTGTCCCTCTCGCGCCAAGGTGCCCTCATATTCGGCGGCAACCGCACTCTCGCCTCAACGAACAAGACCAAACAAACCATCGAGTCAGAAGGCGGAACATGCGATATCCTCGCTACAGACGCCACGGATTCTTCCTCTGTGAAAGCCCTTGTTGATGCTTGCATGGCTAAGCATGGAAGGATAGATATCCTCCTCACAAGCGTCGGGCAATCACAACCTGGAGATCCTGCATCTATGACTGAAGATGTCTGGGATGCGCAGATGGATATTAATCTGAAGAGCGTGTATTTGGCTACACATTATGTTCTTCCTATAATGGAAGCTCAGAAAAGTGGTTCGGTGATCTGCATTTCGAGCATAGCCGGTCTTCGATACATTGGCAAACCGCAAGTCGCTTACAACACTACGAAAGCGGCGATACTGCAATTTGTCAAAGCTACGGCTGTTATATATGCGGGCAAGGGCGTGAGGCTGAATGCTGTTGTGCCGGGACTTATGGATACGCCGTACACGAAGAGTATGGCGGAGAGATTTGGGAGGGATTATGGGGAGATGTGTAAGGTTAGGGAGGGACAGGTTCCGATGGGGAGGATGGGGGATGCGTGGGATGTTGCTAATTCGGTGGTGTTTTTGGCGGCGGATGAGGCGAGGTATATTACTGGGCAAAAGATTGTTGTCGATGGGGGGATAACTTCATCTACGGGTAGGACTTAAGAGACAGCATATCATTAGAGAATCCAGACTAACAGGCCATTCTTCATAAACACGGTTCACGGTATTATGTAGGCACACGGGTGGACTGCTTAGACTTGTTCAAACAGATTCCCTATGTAAAGACTAACAGCACCACTCCAATTCCAAATCTATAAATCCATCACCATTACTAAACCCTCCATACGAATTTCACAGCTCATCATTCTCATCAAACTCCCTCTGCAACTGCATCGCCACACCCAACGCCGCAAATCCCCCCATATGCATAGCCTGCATAACACTCCTCATCATAGTAGCCGCATCACCACTCGCAAAACACCCCTTAACATTCGTCTCATTCCACGGCGCCTCAACCTTGACCTCTCCCGAAGGAGCCATCTCAAGACCAAGTTGTTCGGCGAAGGGTGCGGCTTGCACAACATTGGGATGATTCACCACGAAACCCTCTGTCTTGGAAGTTCCATCTTCAAAGGTAATCTTCACTGATGGTCCGCCGTTGACGAGGGAGAAGGATGCTATCTTTCGGTCGTCGTAGTGTACTTTGCTGCTGTGGATCTTGGATTGGACTGTTGTGGATAGAGAGGGGGAGGCGTTGGTGTAGACTGTTACGCTGTTGGAAAGACGCTTTGCCATGGGTGTTACGTGCGCGAGCATGTCTGCGTTGGAAATCATGCCGCCTGCAAAGACACCCACAGACTCAGCACCGCGTTCCTCAAAGCCATGACAATAAAGACAATGGAAACTACCCAGTTAGCATCAAGAATCCTCATCAAGAAACTCTTCACTTACATTCCCTTCCCCCAACAATCCTCATATCCCTTCGGCAACCCCTCAAAAACATCCCTCACACCAGTTCCCAAACCAAGTTTCCTCCCCTTATACACACTACCCTCCGAATCAACAGCTTCAAACACACCGTCATCTGTTTTGCGAACGGTAGATACAGTAGCAGATTTAAACTCAACACTTTCATAGCGCTTTTGTAAATCTTCACGGGCTTTGGCGCGGAAAGAAGCTGGATCCACGTGGTCGAAGCCTACGACGTTGTGCATGTGTTTTGTAGGGGCGTTGCGATATATGCCTGAGGCCAGGATGAGGATCGAGTAGACTTGGCGGGCGAGGGTTGTTGCCATTGAGAGGCCGGCTGGACCGCCGCCGATGATGAGGACGTCGTAGAGCTTAGACATGTTGAAGATGTGTGGTTATTTGTGTTGTAGTGGTGGTGCTTGGTTGTTGGACTTGCTGGGTCTTATGTATTCGTCACGGAGAGATCTGAAAGGCTCCGCTCGGAGACTTTGGTATCTAGTCTGTGGTTAGATAAAAAGAAGCGGACGATGTGTTGCGCAACATGATTCCATTCTTGTATTAGTCTTAAGCGACATCAATTATTATTGGCCTTGGCAGTTTGTATTTTGGTTCAATTGACGACTGGTTGTGAGAACCTTGGCGGTTCATTACACCTCTGACCTCTGCAGCCCATAATGGTGCCATTTTCGCCCGTAGATGATAGAAATTGATTCCAAATCTATCGCAATGATATTACTAAACGTTCAGTTCTGTGACTACGATCAAGTTAAAATGCCAGTTTTGAGTTGGTGATGTCTTGTGGTGGATGCTAATGATTGCAGCCTGTGTAGATACCATGAGTGTCGATTGCTGACAGCGCGACTCATCAACCAAGAGTCACTTTCATCGCACGGAATGCGCTATGAGAGCAGTCATAAATCAATTAAATTAATTACTTGGAACATGTATATGGAAAGTAACTTTTTGTCTGCACATTGACATGAATGAGAGCCGACGGCAGGCGTTGTGTCTACCTACGCCTGTCGCGCGACAGGTAGCGGAGACTTTCACAATAATGCATCTCGTGTCGCTCAAATAAAAGGATAATTGGTATACCACTGTTCAGAACAAGTCTGAACCTCAATTGCACACTATATACTAGGTATAAAAAAGCCCAGCCGGACTATACAAAAAAAGAGAGGCTATCGCTAATGCAAGCAGGTTTCATCCAGCCACGATGCTCAAGCAAAAGCGAGCACCAGCAACCACATCAATCACACCAACTTTCCAATCGTAGGTAGTGCCGTGGTTATAAGAGGACCAGTCCGCGATGAGGCTCTCCCATCGTTTGTCAGACCTGCTACGAGTCGTCACCCAGCACCACCCACGCATCAGAAGTCGGCGTCGCCGCACTATCAAACACTTCCCGTTGAGAAGGTAAATCTTCAAGTTCGCTATCCGAAAAGCAATCGTAGTCTGTGAGTATCTCGTCTGAGATTAGGTCCGGTGGTTGAGAGGTGTCCACGTCGAAACTGGGTTGGGAGCCGTCGAGCTCGTAGATTACGCGTAGAGGGGCGACGGTGCGTGTTGGTGGGAGGGATTCATTGTCGGAGGAAGAAGAGAGGAGTTGAGCGATGGTTTGGTCGCCGCCTAGATCTGTGAAGGAAAGATCTAAATGGAGAGGGGAGTTGAAGCTGAAACTTTGGGAACGCTTTTTGCGGGATGTTTTGGCGGGTTTGATGGAGTAGACGGGTTCTTCGTGCTTGATACTATCAAGATTGAAGCCCTCGCCACGTTCTTGTTCGTTATCGTACAACAAGCCCATGCGATATAACTCGGCGACTTCATCATCCTCACTCAAAGGCATTTTGCGTCCGAGGTAAACGTTCCCTCTCGCAGTAGACGCATCGCGGAACGCCTCTTCTCGTTCAAGTGTCGGTCGTCTTACAAGACGATATCGGTCGCTGGGGAGAGGAGTCTGGCTTTGCGCCAGATCCCTCCCCTCCAACTCATCCGAAGTACCATGTCCTTTAGACCGGGCGTTGCAACTCCGACGGATGTTGCTCCATCGAGGATGAACGCGTGATAGACTTCCGCAGGAAATCTCAAACTGCAAGATCTTTTCGAGTTCGGGACGTCCGGTTGTATTCTGTTGACCGCAGCGGCGACAAGTGGTGGGGCCGCGATATGAAGTCGTGCAATGAAAGCCCGTGTCGCGACAAATATTTGAGCCTTTGTACTGAGACTGACGTTTGGCTGTTGCGCGAACGAAGTGATTGCGGGTTATTTGCGAAGGAGACTTGATAACAGGATCTGGTGTAATGGGAAAGTGCTTAGAGGGAAGATCCCTAGGACTATCGTGTAATAACAAGTCCATGATGGGATTAAACTTATAAAGGTGAGATGAAGTGTCGGGGGTTAGAATTAGATGATGTGTCTTTTCAAGCAAAGGGCGTGATAAGGCGTGCTAAATACAAAGGGCACGCAAGATTAGTGTTAAAAGAATATGGAAGAGATATCTGGAAGAGTCGAGTCTCGAGGTGGTAGGACCTTTCGTCTTTATTAATGTTGTATCATAGTGCGATATGGATGTGATTGGCTGGGGGAGGAGTCATATGGCGTACTAGTGAGACACTGTCATTGTATTACACTCACTTCTGGTACCTAAACTAGGCAATCCTACTAGGCATTGGCACTTGTACTCGAAGGCTACAGTACTACTGTGTTGCTCATAGTGAGCAGCCGTGACGTGACTCACTGCTTGACCCGGGAGATAACCGAGTGGCGCAGGTGTCCCCTTGGCCCTTTCACCCATCTTCAGCCTGGTTTCCTCACTCTGGACGAATAAGACGCCATGAGGACGCTCTACAGATAAGCAGGTTTCCGACAAGAATGCCTTATCTTGAGAGGCGCATGATGATTCTCAACGTGGGGAGGCTCGTGACTGCATCGTGATTGGGTCTCACGGGATAAGAGGGTGTCGTCATTTTAGCGAATGTACTGTTTTGGTGTGGCGCAGTGTAAAAGGTACTTATAGCTGCCTGGTAGGAGTCAGCTTCTACCAAGGTTCTTTGTTCGGGTGACCTGCGTGGGCCAAGACAGCATAAACCTGGGGAATCTCATTTCTGAAACAGATTGGGCGCATTGCATGATATCTCGACATTTATTGGTGATGCATTGTTTGATCACCCGCTTGTGTAGAAAGTTGGTCTAGCCAACGGTATGTCTTGGATAAAGGCACGATGTAAGATAAGACTGTTCTATCGGTTGCAGGCGGCTGATGATAAGAGATTCCCCAACAAGGTAATCCCGATAACACCCCAGATTGTTCGGGTTGGCCCCAGGCATTAGTGCAAGATTCACTGCATTTTTAACCTCTGTCGGGGTGCTGCATTTATTTGGTGACAGAGATGTATGTAAACTGGGCGGACCTCCCATTCTGAGGGAAACTGCTGGGTCGCTTGTACTTATTGCTATCGTACCTGGAGGTAGAGCGAGGCACAGGTTTCTGATGCTCTATACCTGGTAAATTATGTGCTCCAGGGGAAGCTACTGGATTGCTTTATATCCATTGCTTCCATACTTTTTGCTCTGCCTAACAGTTATTTCCTCTAGCCTACTAACTTCACTGCGTTTTCATATCCTTTTAAGATCTTTTATGGCACTTTGTTACTTATATTTTAAGATTTAAGGATGTGAAACTGTATTTCAACTAACTGAAGATGCTTCGTATATGTAACTGTAGACATCGCCTAAGAAAAGCGGCAGAAAGCTTCCAGGGTGGGAGAACAGCGGTTTTTGGTGCACACCAGTCATTCCTAGTCAGTAGCCTTTACTGCAATTTTAACCGCCGCCCAGGTGTTAACAGTGTTTCTTAAAGCTGGAATCAAGACATGAGGCTGCATCTTACCCTTCACACCTGTACTGTCTTCACTGCAGTTTCAACCCTCCTCAAGCCGTCATGTTGATTGTAAAACAGCTACTTTATGTACGAAGCTCAAAGCAGATATCTACAACCATAGGGTAATCTAATTAGCCGCAGTGTAGCACTGTAAGCCAGGCGGGCTTCGATAGCCCTGGCATAGAGGGGACACTGGTTGCTAATTTCCAGTCTTATTCTCGGACGAAGGTCGACAACTTTCACTGCATCCCAATTTTAATCTCTGTCGAGGTGGTTCATGATCCTCCATAATTAGTACATTTGGCTGGCGACAGGGACGTAAACTGGTGGCCAAAGTCCTGACAGGTCGAGTCCTAGTTTTCACTGCCGTCTTAACTCCTTCCAAGGTGTTTGATGGCACTAAAGTGACCAGGGGTATTTTGACTTGACTGAGGGTCGATTACTTACTACAGTGCAATTTCAACCCTCACTGAGGTGCTATATGTTGTATCAGCGACCAGGGCATTTAACTGGTATGTGGACGAGCTTGAGGCTGCATTTTAACCACACTTGACTTATCCGTACTTTGCATTGGACCATCAACCATTGCTGAATAAGTCTGGCAGAATCTTGCACTGCAATTTTAACCACTCTCAAGCCGTCAAGATATTGATTGAGAGACACTTTATGTACAAAGCCCAAAGCAGACAACCTCGAGCTACAGGGTAACACGAATAGCCACAATGTAACACCAACACAACCACTATCACATCTCAACTTCCACATAACCAATAACTCCAATCAATTTACTAATCTGACCCAACCTGAAAATCCATCATCTCGATATACTTCTTGACATCCGTAACTTCAATTCCACGCTGCACATTAACAGTCTCACTCTTATCCCACGCCACACCCCGTCCCTGCGCAAACGTATCTCTATACTTGACCATCGTACCGCCATGCTCCTCCATCTGCTTCTTCAAAGTATCCAAATCCCACAGCTCACGCTTAAACTCAACACCAAAATGAGATTCTAACAAATCTGCTAGACGAGCGTAGGATATAGTATCGCCGGCTGTGTAAACAACTTGTGAACTGATGTCTCGTGGCTCAAGGATGATTTCAGCTGTTACACGACCAATGTCCTCGGGTGTAGTAACAGTGATTTCGTTCTCCCAACTTCCTAAACCTCGAACGGTTCTTTGTGGAAGATCAACGACCCCAAAATCAGGGAGGAATAGAAAACTCATAAACAACCCCGTAGAAACAATCGTCCAGTCCACAGAACTCTGCGCACGCAACTTCTCGCGAACCTGTAACTGCTCATCGAATAAATCCTGCGAACTACCCTCCCCAATAACATCATAATCCATCCCAAACTGCCAAGGAAAATAACGCTTGACACCCGCTTCAAGAACAGCGTCTAGGAGCTTGACTTGTGTTCCCGCGGGTAATCCCATGCCGTTGCACGAAACCACGACATCGTATTTAGCAAAAATAGCCGCTAGGGAAGAAATACTAGCCGAGACTACGTCGGCTGCTTCGGTCCCGGCGTTCAAGGCCCGGATGCGCTGGACGAGCTTCTTCTTTTCCGGGGCGGCGGAGTCGAGGGTCGCCTGGCGGACTAGCACGGAGACGCGCCGGGTCTGGTTCTTCCGCTTGGATAGAGCTTCGAGAACGCAGAGGCCAAGTTCTCCGGCGCCTAGGATGAGGATGTTTTTCATGGTGATTTTGTTAAGACGGTTCAGGGCTTGCAGGTTCTCTGTTGAGAGTTCTCGAGGCGTTCCTTGTTTTTCGTTGTATGACATAGTGATGCACTTTACGGTTGGCAGTTGGGATATTTAAACTATTCGTTATTACGTCGTTTCACTTCAACGTTTTTCGATATCCAGGCTCAATGCATGATGGCGGATCCTTGAATGAGGGGAACGAATGAGGTCTCGAGTGACCCTGAATGTTTTATCTCCATGTCAGCTTTCTCCAAACTCCGCGAATATCCCCCATTTTCTTATTTGTAAGACAAAGACTGACATAATCAGAAAACAAGGTTGGATGCCAAGCTCCTGGGCCGAAAGATCCGCATGACCGTCTCCGAATCAATACCAGGGTCAAATTCCAACGACAAGCGCCATTCCAGGGGCAAACATGACAAATGCGGAATAAGTCTAATACAGTTTATTTCATTTCTACCCGAATAAAATATTGATGAAAAAGGGCTGGTCGCAATATTAAACTTTCAGCTATGAATAAGTGTAAGAAAAAAATGAATGAACAGGCCCGTCATCCAATGAGAACGCCCACGCTTCCCAATGCAAGCAAACAAAAATCATGATTTCAGAACTTTCTTTTTTCCAAATGTTCTAGCTAATACAAGTGGTTGAACGAATGAAGTAAGTTAAACAAAGAAATTCATGCCTTGACGGTATTCTTGTTGGCGAATCCGACTCGGTTTTGCTTGAGGTCGAAGATGACGAATTGGGCTTTGAGGAGGATATCTCCCAGGATGGCGAAGCCGATACCCTCGGAACTCTGGATACCACCGTAGCAGGTGGTCTGGGTGAGACGACCGTAGTTGATGTAATGGCCAGGAACCTTGCCACGGTATTTGCCAAAGCCAAAGTAAAAGCTGGGCAGCTTGGCTGTGCAGGGGAAAACCCAAACACCGTAGTCCTGGTCGATGTAAGAGCCCTTGACTTTCTTGTAGTAAAACTTGACAAGCTTGTCGGGCAAGAGGAGGAGAGTGGTGCCGGTGTCAACGATGGCTGAATACTTCCACTTGTGCCATGGGGCTCCTTGAGCAACACGGTAACCCTCGATGTCAATCTGCCACCAAGGACTGTCCTTTGTCACTTTGGCAAACCCTACGGTTCCGTAGTATTCGTTTTGGTCGATGTAGCCAAAGTTGTAGTTTCCAGCTGAACCCTTTTGCAGATTGGCTGTAAAGACTGGGACCTGCAAGTCATTCTGGACCCTGTCAAAGTATGTTCGTTGAGCCGTAGGTCGAACGGTGTTGAGACTCGACATGGCTAGACCCATGATGCCATGAGCGAATTTGTCTGAGGCAATGCCGTCTGACACTTCAGTAGCGGACTGCACAGCCATGTTCTTGACATAAGTGCCTCCAACTTGCACGGTGTCCGTGTAGACAATACCACTAGCACCAGTACCATCACCATATTTGATGCTCCAAGTTTGGCCACTAAGACGCTTGCTTGACTTTGACTTGTCGGGTTTGTAGAGAATATGACCCGCCTGATCAGGTTGGTATGTATCGGTGGAAAAGACCCAGCTGTCAAATGTCAGATGAATCCGTTAGATAACGTGAAAGTTTTCTTACAGGTCAGAAGAACCAGTATCAAAGTTCAAGTAGGTAGTTTGTTTCGGATTGCCGATTTGAACAGGGACAACGTATTGTGAGTCGTAGTATTCGGGAGGTGTTGCTGCAGCAGTACCCTTCAATCCTGGAGATTGTTAGATTGGTTCATTGATACGCGAATGAAATCCTTACCAAGTTTATTCTTGACAAAAGCTGCCTCTGAATTGGCAATCTGCTGAAGTTTCTTGTTGGGCAATGGTTTGCGATATTTGTTGTATGCATGAATGAGAGCAATCTCTGCATGAGGCTTCTTGTAGTTTTCGTTTTCAAGTTGATCGAGTTGAACCTTCTCTCCTTTGGCTCGTGGCATAAGGTGAGGGTGTTCCTCGAAATCAACAGCCCGACCCTTCAGTCCCTTGCCCATCTCTATCTCTTCTTGTTCCTCAGGGTCAATACTCCTCTCTGCTATTCCATCGAGAGGATCTTCGGGGTGATCCCCGAAAGCATCCTTCACCTCGTAGACATCGCCCGGCGCGCGAGGCGCAAGAGCCCGAGAAGCCTCAACCTCAGGGTTCACAGACCTCTCTGCTATCCCGTCCAAGGGATCTTCTGGATGATCTCCAAAAGCATCCTTCACCTCATAAACATCACCGCGGATTTCATGAGGAATACCCGTACTACAGCCGGCAAGAAGTAGAAAAGAAACCGTGCTGAATCTCATCGTGAAGGTGGGTTGTAAGAAAAGAACTGTGATCGTAGTCGAGAGGCAAATCAGAAAGAAGGGGATGTGGTCTGATATTTCAAGATAATGGATAGTGGATGCGGGAGGCGGCTGGCAATTCCGGATTGAGGCCAAAGCCATTCTCCAGGCACTTCGAGATCTCTAGTATGGCATTCTGGGCAAGCCCCGGGCTAAGTGAAGCCATCTCGGAGAGCTTAACCTGGAATGTGGTCCGTGTAAAGTATGGGTTTGTATGGAATGCTCCTGGTTGTAGTTTAGTATGGTATGCCATTTGCATTCCGTATGCATGGGACTAGACATTTTAGACTCCGTTATGGATGCCACGAGTTGCGGCAACAGACCTATGGCCGAGACATGGCTGAATATGGCTTGGTATGTCTGTTCTTGGTTCCTGGTTCCTGCGTCTGATTTGTCTGAGTTTTCCCCGGTCCTACAGGGTCTCCGTATTGACGTTGAAGGCGCTCATTCGATTGTCAGGGTCCCGCCTTTGCGTATAGTCAAAAGTAAATCGACCTGAATGTCAACGACGATGGCTTGTCTGCTATTCCTGTTGTAGCGATCGGCAAGCATGGTGACCGTGATGGGACGACAATGATGAAAGACCCTTGATAGATCACAATAATGTCGTTTGGGTCTTTGCCCAGATATCCAAGACATCGCCGGTGCCTAGCACCGTACCTGCATATTTCTGGGTATGACGTTCGAACAATGACATGATCATTGCGCTTCTTGGTGGTCCATTGTCCTTGGCAAGGCTCAGCTGGGTTAAGACACTTTGTAACAGAATGAACCCTTTCTCTGGTATCAACTATGATATCGGATACCCATAGGACTAGTGAATTGTGATACCCATAGTATCAATGTGATAAGAGGCCCAAGCTCTTTTACCTTCGGGACCGTCCAAATTCGTTACCTTTTCGGGAGCTGTCACCTCTTAGACTCATGGTCTAAGTCTTTAACGCAATGTTCGCGGAAGAGCGGCTCAAGCCTTCTCGCCTCATGGCCCAGTTTAACAAGGTCTCGGACCCTCGCTTGAGGTGCCAAAGAATGCACTGACCCGATGTTGTACTACTAACAGTAATTGAGTTGTACCGCTGAGTCGTAGCGTGGTATTCGAGGACAATGCTCCGAAGGGAGAAAAGTGGCTGGTCAGTGCTTGACAAAGGCTCGGTCCATTCCGCTTTGAGGCTCTTGACTTTTGTCGATACCTTCCATTATTGTTTGTCGTGTTCAACACCAAATGGAATATCACGATCCCTTCATTACAAGGGATGAATATGCACAAAATGGTGGAGTAAGAGATGATGTAAAGTCAAGGGCAAGTCATCAATGAATGACCCATTGATTTCCTGCATGTTACCCCTCCATGACTCACCAACAGGGCAGCAACGGCCCACTAAAACTTTTGATCAAGCAGGTGACAATATTCGGGCAGTCAGGCTCTCATGAGCTTTATTGCCTGAACTTGAGAATACGGGAGGCCGCACACGATGTTTTCGCACTTGTGAGACATTGAGAAATTGAATTGATAGTGTGATACTTCAAACATATTGAAGGATACCAGATCCATAATTAGAATATCCAGTCTAATGTAATATTGAATTGAGTTATTGAATGCCAGTGCCCATATCTTTTTGACAGGCCCCCCAATTAGTCCCTAAAACCCACTGTCCGGCGCTGTAGACCCTTGATAAGATAACGATTTTTCGACCCCGCCACCCCGCGACAACTTCTGAAGGTTGCACAAAAATTCCAACGCCTTCAATTAAATTGAACTATACGATTTTCGCTTTGCTTCCAAGTCTATCGCATTGCAAATCGCAACCATGGATCCCGCCGCTCCGCACCAGCCGCCCTACACTTACACGGCGAATCAGGGCTACGAACAGACCGAAGAAATACCCCGCGAGCTACAGGCCCAAAAAGACGACGGCACTGCCCTTGCCCAGGAGGACGATAACGATTTTGACGATATCTTTGACGACCAGGACTTTGACGACAATGAGTGGGATGCTGGTGCAGGAGACTTGACCAAGTCTTACAACAGACAGCGCAACACCAACGAGGGCGCTGCTCCTCTTCGTTCAAACCAGCAAAAGCCTACTGCCAACACTTTCGCCAGCGTTGACGACCAAGTCTCAGCTCTTTCCAAGCACGCCGCCAAGATCCGACTCGACTCGGTTAAGCAAGATGGCGGTGATTCAAAGGATAAAGACAAGGCAGACCGCGCGACTAGCGACCAGGTTCTTGACCAGCGCACCCGTATGATTCTGCTACAGATGATCAACCGCGGTTTTGTCAGCGAAGTCCACGGCGCCATTTCCACAGGAAAAGAAGCCAACGTCTACGGCGCCGTTCTCCACGACGAAAACACTGGCGACGCTACCCAGAGGGCTATCAAGGTCTACAAGACTGCCATTCTGAGCTTCAAGGACAGAGAGCGTTACATCACTGGCGAGCACCGTTTCAAGGGTGGCTTCGACAAGGGTAACAACCGAAAAATGGTCAAACTTTGGGCTGAGAAGGAATTCCGTAACTTGAGGAGGATCTACAACTCTGGTATTCCCTGCCCTGAGCCCATCAGCCTTAAGCTTCACGTCCTCGTCATGGGCTTCCTTGGCGACCGCAAGGGATGGGCGTACCCTCGTCTCCGTGACGCTACTCTGACGGGAGACGATGTTGATCAGCAGTGGCATAAGCTTTATGTCCAGCTTCTTGGCATCATGCGCAAGATTTACCAGGTCTGCCGTCTTGTTCACGCCGATTTGAGCGAGTACAACATTCTATACCACAAGGAGAAGCTCTACATTATTGATGTGTCACAAAGTGTGGAGCCGGACCACCCCCGGTCTCTCGAGTTCCTGCGTATGGACATCAAGAACGTGGGAGACTTCTTCCGCCGTAAGGGTGTTGATACGCTTGCTGACCGCGCTATCTTTAACTTCATCACTGCCCCTGGGGGTGCTGTCGAGGAGCCTGAGATGGGCAAGGCTATCGAGACTCTCTACGAGACTCGGGCTGATGATGCTACTGGCGAGGATGCCGCTGCTCAGCAGGAAGTTGACAATGAAGTTTTCAGAAACCAGTACATTCCTCAAACATTAGAGCAGGTCTACGATATTGAGAAGGATGCTCAAAAGGTTGGAGAGGGTCAGGGTAATGATCTTGTCTACAGTAATCTTCTGCCAGACCAGGTCATTGCCCCCAAGAAGGCCGATGGCGAGGAGGGTGATGACGACCAAGAGCAAGGTTCCACATCTGATTCAGATGAGGGTGCATCTCTCTCCGGCGACGACTCGGTCAACGAAGCCGACTTTGAAAAGGGTACTCCTCGTGGTCGTCGCTTCGAAGATAAGGACGAGAAGAAGGTTTGTGCTCCATATCTCATCCCCGTTCCACTGTGACAACTTTACTGACCACTCATCTCAGGCACACAAGCAAGCCGTCAAGGAAGCTAAGCGCGAGAAGCGCAAGGAGAAGATGCCCAAGCATCTCAAGAAGAAAATTGTCGCTACCTCATCCCGTCGCAAGAAATAAGCACCTTAAGCCCAACCTTCACACCTCTTGCCATTTCGCGCAAGTGTCCAAAAAGCGCAGGCCAAAGCTCCCAAGCTCCCGAAAACTGACGAGCCTCATCCGCGGAAAGCTGTCAAACTCTCTCCACATCTCCATCTCTGCCAAGAGACGGGTCACAGAGGAGGCAAATAAATACAAATCGTCAGAGCTCTCTTTGATCGTTCAGTACGCTGAAAAGCGTTCAGATCGCACTAAACCGGGAGGTTACGCAGACCCTACATGAGTGAAAGGGGAATGCTAAACCGTCTCGGCCGGAGGCTTCTCCGTGGCGACGAATCAATGTCTTCATCATTCGATTGCAGCTTTGCGCCCGCCAGGGGAAAGGGGAAAAGGGTTTGGTGTTAGTGTTGACCAAAAAAGAAAGGGTTCGAGGCGTTTGGATCGCCGTTCTGGTTCCTGCGTCTCGACGTAACGGTCTGGCACCCGGAATGGAAACAGTCTGGGCAGAAAGAGTGCACCAGAACAAAAACAGAAAAAGAGAGTAACGACTTGAATATATGTTGAAATGCCTGATGATTTGTTGCTCAGTTATTCTTACATTCAGTAAAAGTCAAGTGCCTTCCCAAAGTGCCCTTGCGCCAATATAAAAGTCGTTAACATGCAATCTCACCTCATATCCATCATTATAAAAACTTCGTAAGAAAACCTCCGGGTTTAACGCACAGACTGCCGAAAGGGATGCCAGACAGAGTGAAGACCCTGTCAACTAAAAGTAAAATTGTTGCTGAGGCTGGCCTGGTGGCGGCTGGGCCAAAAAGTCAAAGTTCAACGAGTCCATTCCCGTGTTCCAAGGGTCTGGTGATTCTAGTGGCGAATTAGCCAAGGATTTATGACAGATGAAAGAAGACATACCACCCCAGATTGATTCGTATAGGTCCATGGGAGCCATGTATTGAGTAGGATCGACGTTCATTGCGTTCATGCTGTCGATGTTGAGGTTTGCGTTAGCCTGCGCCTGCATCTGTTGGCTGTAGGGGAGTCTAGTAGGGACATATTTAGAAACATGTTACATCAGATGGCGAGTGACAAAGGAGAATACTAACCCAGCAAAGTCTTGAATCGATGCACCCCCGTTTTGCATCTCTGCCATGGCGAGAGCCGCATCCTCACGTGGGTCAGCGCTCTGGGAGACGTTGCGAAACATTGAATTGCCATTTCCGGAATATTGTCCAGCGTTCCCAAAGGGGAACTGAGGCGTCCTGCTCCCGCTGCCGGCGGTAGAGGCGTCACCCTCCTTCTTGAGGTGCGAGGGCACGATAGAGCCGTGGTCGTAGATGTTCTTCAGGGCCGTCAAAGCTCTGTAGAGTGGTCCGGAAAGTTCGATATCCTTGTCGGTGGTCATTACGTGAGGCTCCGGTGAGCTAACGTCCTTGGCGGCCGTGGCAGATAGCGCAGCGATTAGATCGCCCTGAAGCTGTCTAACCTCCGGGTCCGTCTTCGTTTCACAAAGTATACCCAGTAGTAAAGCCGATGATAGGCCATGGTACGTAAATGCCCAGCTTCTCGTGGGGATCGCTGACAATTGGTGCATTGCCAAAAACATTCGGACGGTTTCGGTTAGGTTGTCTTTGCAGCGATCCGCTAGCGTCTTTCGCTGTTCAGGCTCGAACTCGCTATCTTTGCGAAGCGCTGGACGACACGCAACGGAGATGACAAATGATGTATGAAGGCGAATGGCGTAGTGTTGTAGACGGTCGAGTGCTGTCTTGCAATTCTCTTTTACTCGTAATTGTGGTGCGGTGCGGCTTCGAAGGGTCTCTACTGCTTCGCAATCGTCAATGATTTGAGTATATGTCGAGCTCATCATATCATCAGGGTTCAGCCGTCGGGAAATGATTTCCATGAGATGGTACATCGTCTCGAGGTATGAATAGTTTCCGTTTGGCGTCGGTGACATGACAGGAATCGGGCAACAAGGGAAGTTGGTCATTGGTGATCTAGAATTGTTAGAGGTGAGCCTTCTCAGAAGAACAATACTTACCGATCAAAAGACAGCGATGTCAAAGTGTCATGCCACACAACACTCCACCATAACCTCCTTCGAACTATCTCTTTCGATTGCGTGTTTGGTGGTGTGCAATCACGACTTTCGTTGCGCGGTGTTCTGTGCAAACCCAATGATTGGGCAAGCCGACAGGTCAATCCCATCAGCGCCCATGATGCTTCAGCCTTCATGTCATTGAGAAGCACAAAGCATGTAAGAAGGAGAGCTTGAATCGAATCAAAGGAAGGTCTATAATACATCAGCCAGAGTCGTGCTGTCAAGTGGCGGACAACAATACCGAAGAAGGAAATTGCCCAATCGGAGAAAATGGAACGATATTTGGATAAATCGCTGGGAGTCTCGCGTGCGGATATGGTAGGGAGATTCGTGGTATTGAGAGCCGACCGCTAAAACAGCAAAGAGTATGGCGAGCCATGATGCTGTGACAGGTTTGGTCGACTTAATTCCGTTTGTCGCATTCCGTGAACGGTCTTCGAGGTAGATCATGAGTTTGCTCTCGAGGTCGTCAATGTCCATCACAAATCCCCAGAAAGGCTGCGGTATTTCCTTGTACGCCCGAAATAGTCTGCAGCTGTCAGCTTACGAATCCGGAACACCCGCAGCTATCGCGAGTGCACTTACTTCATGACCTCGCGGTCGGACGGTAATTCATTTGAGATATCTTGGGTCAATTTTTGAAGGTGCTGGGACGACATCAACGGGAAAGGTGCCGATGTGTCCAGTCCCAGAATGGACCGCATGTCTTGTCTGATGTCAAGACCTTCGCCACCTTTGTGAACTGGCGAGGACTGCTCGCGCAGTAGGGCAGGAATACTATTCTGCCCAAGATATCGGTCTGGTGCCACTTCTGGCTCATCAATACTTGCTGTGGTGTTGTTAGCCAGATGGTGAGACCGGATTTCCGGATGGTCCTTACCAAGAGCGCGCGGCCAACTATCTTGACGCTCAACCTTACGGATGGCTTCTTCGCGAGGCGCTTCCGAAAAAGAATGCGTCCTCTTGCGATTGACGACAGTTTGGCTGGTTTCCGAAGGAGCAGCCGATGCCGACGGCTTGGAAGTTGATGAACGATTGGGCTTATAGGAACATAGCCGTGGGTGTTCTCTCTTGACGCAGTTTTCACACGGTTGTTTGTTGTCGCACTTTACTTTCCGCTGGCGACAAGGCCAACATGCAGTACCTAACGTGATGATAAGCAACAAAGTTCCCGAATTGAGGTTATTCGCAACACTGTTATCTTACCGTAGCGAACCTTGCGATGAGAATGAATGATTCGATTGGCCTCCTCTGGGGTCAAGTCATCAATGACCACCCGCTCATCTGGACTAGGGTTTTCCGCCATGGTTAAGCGGGTTTCGCGCTCAGAATCGAGCCTCGGAGCCAAACAAAAGTCGCGATAGCAATGGCGAGGTAATGTTATGATTGCAGATGAGGGTTTACGAATGCCGAACTCCGAGAGTCTCCCATGCGCGATAGCGGGTGAGAGGGGAAAACACGGCGGTGATGGGCGGGGCCGGTTCGGCTTTCGAACGGGTGTTAGTTAAATACAGGCAGGCGGTAGAGAAATGGAGAGATGACTTGGCGGCTGATCTTTTGACCTCTTCATTCTGGTTGGTTGAAAGGGAGGGGAATTGAAGCACGAGACCGGTATTGAAGCCGATGTCCGATAAGACCGGGATAAAGAATGACCGATTCCGTAGTCGTCAGTTCAACATACCACAGGGAGAGATAAAGATGGGAATTCGTGGTGATATTTTCCATTCTTATGGTAAACTCGTTTGAGATATTAAATAGCTTATGAATCACATTTAATAGTATTAGGTCTCGCTATTCCGTGCCGAAATCTCGGTAGTCTCGATCATCTTCTACCGCCACTCATCTTGAGATCATCTGTGTCGCATGCTCCTTCCTTCAGGGTAGAGACAAGAAAACATCACTCATTAAATGTTTTCTCCTCCACGTGCATCAGCATTCCATTCTAACATCGACCATCATTTTTCAGTCAATCAAAATGCAAACGATCTTTTTATCACGCTTTGCTGTTCCTCCTGCTATTCATGTTTATTCCCTTGCTACACGCAGTGGCGCAATGATTCACTGTCGGTCGTGTCCAAAATGCTTCCACCATTTCCAAGGACATGGATCCGCCATGGTATTTTGCCCAATCAACATCATTTTGTGATAACGAAATCATTATTACACTGAACTGCATTGGACTGCATTGCTTGAAGAAGCAATTATTATTATCGAAATATCTTTTGTGCTACAAGGCTGCCTGGGCATGCGCCTCGGCGGCTACAGAGATCCAGGATCTCAACGCTCGTTTCAATTGATGCGCGCGCACTAAACTAACTCATTCGTTTGCAGCAGAAGCTCTCCCTTACAACAACCGTTGAAACGCCCGACCGTTAGACTTTTTTTTGGCTTTTGGTTCGCAACTGGCGCCGGTCGCCATGTCCGCCATCATCTCTTCGACAAAAAAACTACAAGCCAAAGAGGAACTCGACAGAGCAATCCGCTCCATCAGCTCAGACTTTCAACTCCAACTCCAAATCCCTGATCCGACGCTGTCGCCGAGTAAGCGCCAGCTTCAGCGACGGTCAGAGGACCAAGAAAGATGCAATGCGATCTACTATCGCGCGCAGTTCCTCAAGTTCAAGGACCCAAATCGACTCTCCATATGTTTCACTCGCTTTCGCGAACAAGCCGACGAGCACCTCACCAATTGGATTCGCAAGCCCCGCGCTGACCTAGACACGACCCCGATAAAGAGATCGTATGGCGACCCACATCGTCAAAGTGCACGCTTGACCTCAGAAGAGCGGGGCCAGCTTCAGGAGTTGTTATTGAGACTACTGAAAGACGACAACATCGCAAGTCAACCGCGTTCGAAAGCGGCGAAGCGAAGGTCCGACGACGAGTTCCCAGATCCCTTTTCGAAAAGGAGCCGCAACTCTTTCGACGGTTCCCCAGCATGTGACAGCATTGACGACATCCCAGTCCGCTCTAGTCGTGTGCCTACGGGACGGCCCGCTCGTCGGTCAGGTACGGCGGCATTCTCCAATGGCGCTCCAAGTGCCGTCACATCATTCACCAGCACACAACCTCAATCTTTATCCTTTGGCGCTGGATCCTTGAATTCCAGCAAAGTTTCTTTGGCACCATCAATTTTCTCTGCAACCACAAACCGTGCACCAAGCACACAAACCACAGTCTTTTCGAATTCATCGTTCAAAGGTGCTGGTTCAAGAACATCCTTCCAGTCCAGTCAACCCAACTACAGGACCTACCAAAAATCTGCGAAAGACTTCAACGGCTCGTTCTCTCAGAGGATACAAGAATTCGAATTCAAGCCTCAAATCACGACTGAGCGCAACGATATTGATCTAACGAAGTCGTCCTCATTTAGACAACATGAGTCTCGAATATCGCCCGAGCCCGAGCCCGAGCTTGAGCCTGATATGCCGATCGATGAGCCAAAGCTACCTCCTCTGGAAACTCCTCAACCTATGAGAAGTCAGCAATTTGATGTAAAGCGAAGAGAGACTATCCGGTCTAGCAGCCCTGCAACAGCCTACTCTAGCCTTCCTGAGATGAACGACTTGGATTCGCTACTTCTTGATGCCTCCAACTTTGATACGACACACTCATGCGAACTGACAAAGCGTCTGCGACATATTTGGCCGAAATTTCCCATCCCTGGATTGAACCAGGCACCTTTGATCATTCTATGGGAACTGACTCGTGCTGCGCTTCACTGTCGCGTGGACTTGTCTGAATGGGACCTCGAATATAGACCCGATCAAACTTGGCACGATCAGAACAATTTCCGAAATCTCATCTTCCGACATCGACTATTTATCGGGGCAGGCCTACCAGCACCTTGCGATCGGGCTGTGTGGAGCGCAGCGTTTGGATCCTTTACATCATACGACAAGACTGTTGTTCTTGCTGCCGAGTTTGTCGTCAATCCCGAGGACTCTGGTCCCCTGTACATGCTCAAGCTCCAGCCTCCTCGCCTCGAGCTTGGTCATCGACTGGCTCGTCGCTTTGGTGCGGACCGGTTTATGGAAGTCATTATGCCCTCTCCGACTTCTAGAGATGCACCCGAGGCAATTAAAAAGGATGCGCAAGGTGCGGACAAGGTTATCAGATGGTTGAACGACAATCTTCACTACTTTCTCGGTCGATTTTGGGCACCATTCTATAACCGCGAGGCCAAAAAGTCCATCAAGGATCCCAAACCTCCCCACAAACCACTTACCATCATGCAGGAGCGGGTGTATTTCTTTGCAACTGATGGTAACAACTTCCGACTGCCCGAAAGCCAGTTTCCACCGTTGGGAGAAGCAGCATCTTTGGCATACCGCACGAAGATGCGGCGTTCCGATCTCCTGAATTGGGCTGTCAATATCGAAGAAAACGCGCAACAGCCTGTACCAAAACTGTTCTCGCGACTCGCTCTCAGTAAGTTCCCAAATTGGTCCATGAATCTTCTAACATTGGTCCAGGTCTCAGCAAAACTTGTCCTACCATTGTCCTTGAACCTCACCAATTCCGACATCGCGATACGATGCTTGGCTTCCACGATCTCATGAGCGACAGTGAAAAGAAAGCGCAAAAGGATATGGGCGACGGTATCGCTAGGATGTCCAAAGGTTTCGCACGCAAGGTCGCAACCCATCTTGGCCTATTGGAAACTCCATGCGCATTTCAAGCTCGTATTGGCAGCGCCAAGGGGATGTGGATAGTCGATGTTGAAGATGACGGCTTGGATGATGATGTTTGGATTGAGACGTATCCCTCCCAACGCAAGTGGATTTGTGGTTTTCAGGACATCCACCATAGGACGTTCGAAGTTCGAGAATGGTCCAGAGAGCTCAAGTCTGCCTCGCTCAACACGCAGTTTATACCAGTTCTTGAAGCGCAGGCCCCAAATCCCAGCGACATGCGAAGCATCATCGCCAATCATCTGGCTAACGGGCTTCAAGAGGAGATCGGAGGTCAGCTTGCAGCCATGACACACCCTACCAACCTCCGTGGATGGTCGCATCGTGGGTTTGATCGATCGACCCTGGGTCAGGTTCCATTCCAAGGAGGGTTGCCACAACGTGACGAAGATACAATTTCGTACATGCTCGATGCCGGCTTTGATGCTACCAAGTGTCGTTACCTTCGAGATCTTATATGGAACAACCAAAGGAGACAAGCAGAACAGCTCAAAGCAAAGATGAACATCAAGATCCCCAGATCGACATATGCTTTCATGGTGGTAGACTTTACGGGGACATTGGAGGAAGGTGAGGTGCAGCTAGCATTCTCTTCCAAATTCCAGGCCGACGGCGAGTCAGATACCCTCTTGGACGACATTGACGTCCTGGTTGCTCGAGCCCCAGCCCATTTCGTGAGCGATGTACAAAAGGTGAGGGCTGTGTTTCGACCGAATTTGAAGAGGCTGAAAGACGTCATCGTGTTCTCATCCAAAGGCAAGTCTCCTCTTGCTGACATGCTCTCCGGTGGTGACTACGATGGTGACCAGGCTTGGATTTGTTGGGACCCTGATGTTGTTCGCAACTTCAGCAACGCGGAGAAGCCTGTTGAACCAGACCTCGTCGGACAGGGGTATCTTCGAAAGAGGAACCCGAGCTTTCAGTCACTTCTGGAAACTACGCTTGATCTGGAGAGTGCATGTACAGATTTTTTACGATCGGCAATCTCGTTCAACATGCAATCGACGTTCTTGGGTATCGCGACCAAGTTCAAGGAAAAGCTGTGCTACTACGAAGGAGGAGTCAAAAGTGAGCGAGCTGTTGCTCTGAGCACTTTGGTCGCTCTACTTGTTGACCAAGCCAAGCAGGGCTTACTATTCAGTCGAGGAGACTACGACCGATTGAAACGAGATATGCAGATGCGCGGAAAAGATCCAGAATACGAGAACGAAAGAAGCTCCGAGCGAAACTACAAGAGGAAGAATGGGTCAATCCACATCCTCGACTTTCTAAAATTTGTGGTTGCTGAAGATACGGTAGGAAACGCATTGAAGCAGTTCTACGACGCTCTCCACGTTCCCAGTGTTCAGGCATGGGATACGGACTTAGCCCGCCTCTTCAACGAATACAATGATCAAAAGAAAACATCCAAGACAATCGCAAGGCTTATGCAGGACCTCGTCGCTCAGGTGGAATCTATCACCAAAGAATGGAAGGTCTCGATGGCAGGAAGCAAAAATGATAGCACGAGCGGCGAGGTTGCCGTCAAGATCAAAGAGCTGCATCAGAAATGGTCTTCGTACAAACCATCCGCTGCCTTGATGAGTATGCGAGTCGTTGAACCGCTACTCGATCACTGGAACGGTGATCCAGACTTAAGCAAATGGGAGCTACTCAAAGCTTCCACCATGTTCAAGCTCAAGTACAATGACGCATATGTCATGGCTTGGAAACTCGGAGGAAAGCAGCTGGCGTGGATGAAGGCGACTATGTCGCGGGGCATATCTGACACGAGCGCCATTGCTGTAACAGCTGAGATGTGGAGTATACTCCGTCCTGACACTAAGCGCATCGCTGCCCTTCATGCTCAAAGACAAATTGGACATGACAACGAGAGTTTGTCGGCTTTGGAAGAGGTTACTGAATACGATGAGACGGGGACGCAAATTGACGATGCTTAGAAACGCATCGATTGGAATCCTCCTATGTTCTCAGGCGTGAAGGCTTCTAGACGGTTGAGGTCTTGACTAGACGCTATAAATAACGAATAAGGAGCCATGAAAGGCGACAGTATCCCTGTCGATGCTTGAACTTGGGATCCAGAGACGGACGCTGTTCTGGTTGGGGTTGGATTTGCAGACTCGTCGCGGTCATGGTTCATCTCGGACATGCTATTGGCAATAGGGAAGATCGGTGAGCTGAGATAGTTGGGTCACATTTCCGACAGATGCGTTGGATATGGGGCTTTGTATTTGCTTGGATGTGGTTGATACCCAGGTGTGTTTTAGTATATTCTCAGGTCACTAGCTTTTACACGAGTTTTAGCAAGATAGCTTTTCTTGACTCATTGGCTTTATTACCATACTTACCGGGCTTATCTGACGGTTTTTGGAACCCGATGACGGAATGAAAGCTGCGGGAAGAAACGGTCATGAGATAGACAAGAGGCACTCGTCTCTGAAAACACAAAGATAAAGCTTTAGTGAACTTTTGCACTTCAGATATGATTAAACAGGGCCAATTATGGTGAAACCATGAAATGATCTTATAATGCATTAACTAATATACAGCTTCATGAGTTCATAATCATTACCCACCAACTCCCGCTGATGCAGACTCATTATCCTAATCATAATTCATTACACACAAAAAGAATCTTGCGCCTCATCGCAATTCGTCGTTTTGATCGCTGGAACAATCAGAGCCACTGCACGGCTCAACCTTGATAGAAGAAAGAAAATCTCTGACAGAGCTGACAATAACACTCAACAACTCCTCCTCATCACCAACACCAGAAAAAATAGGAGTAAGCTTGCGACTCATATCAGAAGCTACATCTGAATCGATAGTGACGATACTGTCGAGTACGTCGGTGAGCATGTGCGCTGCGCGAGATAATGAACGTCCTCCCTCTGCACCGCCTAGGGTCTTGACGTAATCTTTGGTAGTGTCGAAGAACACGTTTGTAATGGCGTAGACATCATCGATTAGTCGCTTACGCTCTTTGGGTGTAAAGTCTATTTTGGAAGCGTTGTCGAGACGGGAGACTGTTTTGGAGAGAAGGGTTCTGATCATGTCCATTGAACGGACTGTGGCGACGGTGGCTTCGTGTGCTAGTCCTTCGAACTGGGCTGCTTTTACAGCAGTGTCTAAACACGTTAGTAAACAAATTCAGTATAGGAGAATGGTGGTGCACTTACGGATGTCGTTGCACTCCGTTTGAACGCGCACAGCGACAAAGTCCATGAGTTTAAGGACATCGTCATGATGTACGCTCGCGCGTTGAAGACGATCTGATACAGCGCGGGGGACGTTCTTTGAAGCCTTGGGGATAGTTACGCCGACGCGGGGAGTAAAGTCGAGTGGCAAAGCACGGGATATAGCGATGGGAATGGCCAAGGCGGTGCTTGTGAGAGAAGCGATGACGAGTGTTGAGAACTTCATTTTGAGGTAAGGACTGAGAAGAAGGGAATACAGAGCAGACCAGAGTTGAAGAGACTTGAAGCTGGATAGGATGCAGGTCCTTGTATTTATCTCATTAACTTGATAGCTATGTGGCTTCGATCAGATCAGCGGAGGCACTCCGTTGCTGTCAAAGTCTATCTAGTGACACAAAGCTTAACGGGATACTCAGAAATCCTGCAATGGCATTCCTTAGGGCACGGGTGGAGAGAAGATTCTAACGTTGACATTGACCAAAGCTTTTCTTACTCTGAATTGAGATTGTGTGTGCCTTGTGTTAAGTTGAGGCTGTTGGTTCCTGGTATTTTTGACAGGAGAGATCAGCGTGGCTTGAGATAAGATTTTGACATTTAGATTTTGACTAGGTGGATGGGTTGTGTAACGTGAGCTATTTCTGATTGAACAGAGATTAAATCTTTCTTTTCTTATGCTTCTCTTTAAATGTATTGTGTCTTGTTTTGGCACCTCGAGGTTGTTTCGAGTATGATGTCTTGTACATGTCTCACCTATACCATCAAGACAGCGAAGGAGTCTCATACAACCTCAACAGATCACCCGTGTAAAATCCGTATAAAGTTAAGTTCATGCAGTGACACATCTGCAGTAGATCATCAACCAATCAATGGAAGCAGGTGACAGATTACTGTCTTTTCACATTCTCATGACCGTCGATCTGCACTACCGCATTTGGGCCAACCCTTTCCACTCACAGCCAGCCAACATTCCTTGGCATGTTCTTCAACAGGCTGACTGTGTGTTTCAGCCAGAAATTGCATCACGGATCTCGGAACTATCGGCAGGACTGAACCTGTCAAATGACAATGAGGCTGATTCTACTGCTGTTTTAGGCGTAGGTAGCCAAGCCTGTTCCTGACGAGATGGATGTACGGCGGCCGCCTGTAGTGATTGATCACTTTCTTATATGCAGATAAGCTTTTCGTATTCCGGGGGTTTGGACTTTTCTGACATATCGATGATGTTATATGATGGGTTAGAGTTTGGTGGTTTTGGAGAGAGTGCTTGGGGATTTGACTCATCTCTTGTGATGTTCTGGCTGGACATATTCCGCGCCTCCATCATCAGGTGATCTAAATATTTACATGTATGAGTAAGATAGGTATCTACTTTCATCTATTGTGCTTCAACTTTACTAAGCAATTGAAGATTCAGATGCGCACAGCCGTGGCCTAAGAGAGATAGAGATACCATGAATTTAACCGGAAGACAGGCTGATTGATGAGTGCATAGACTGATGCAGTGGTGTGGTAGTACTGTAAGTCACCTGATATATTGGACATGCATATCATTGCAGCCCTTTCGATTCTTACTAAATGTAAGAGCGGCCGGGTGCATGACAGCTGAGAGGACGCAAGATATTTCCAACACTAGAACTCCTTGATGGTGTTAACGAAACCCTGGGTTAGTCTTTCACCACCACCCGCCGAGCTCGACTAAGTACTGGGCGTCGCTACCTTATACCCCGTTTCCTACCGTATTTCACATATCTATATAGTACCTTTCTCAATAAGATGATTGGCCACAGATGACACAATAGGTATTTGGTTCCTGAGGCTTAAGAGACAGGGCTTCTAGTATTTGGCATTACCTGGTTTTGGCACTGAATGACGACGGTAGTGTTCAAGGGGGATATTCCGAATGCATAGCCACAAGTCATACGAAACTTCAATCACAGACAACTTCACATCAAAGGGGCACAAGATAGATTCCTCAAATATCTCACAGTTGAGTTAAGAACCCCCACAGGAGGCTACTCAGAACTAAATATCTACATCAAATAAATAAATACCTCCTTTTTTCCAAACCTATATAAACTTGAAATGGGTAAGGTTGGATACTAGAGTGGGTGAAAGCGCTTAGTACTCGTCACCCTCCTCCTCGGCAGGGCACTCCTCGTCGTCGCCGTCCTCAGCGACGGGCTCCTCATCCTCCTCACAGTCCTCATCATCGTTGGCGACGGGCTCCTCCTCGTCGACGCAGTCCTCATCGTCATCGGCAACAGGGGCGGAGGTGGGCTGGGCAGCGCCGGAGTCGGCGGCAGAGCTGATAGCGACGGCCTGGAGAGTGGTGGCAGCGGGCTTCTCAGCGGCGGCAGTGGTGGCGGGGGTCTCCTCCTCCTCGTCACAGTCCTCGTCGTCCTCCTCAGCGGCGGGGGAGGAAGTAGCGGGGGCCTCGGC
>QHHH01000127.1:0-44438 GCA_004367485.1 Fusarium citri
AAAAAAAAAATAATACTTAAAAAGGTTCGAGACCCAGTTCTCCACTCTGCGCACCCTCTTCCAAAGCACTACCTTCAAAGAGGGACCTGCCACGAGCCTCATCCTCCACCATCCGGGAACATCTTTCTGCGGAGCTTTACAAGGCATCGTATTTGATTGATCTTGCTTGCTTTCTCAAGTCTTGCAAACCTTCCCTCGGACCCCTCTTCCTTCCTTTCTCCGCAAATCCTCCCTCGACTTGGACTTGTCATCCACCGACCAGGTCCATTATACCCCGGGCATATTTTTTTGCGTCGCGGTATCTTCAACACCACGTCGATTGTCACGAGCTTCGCGTTCAACAAGAGTAGCATGGACGGTCCTCACTACCCCTCCAATGGTATAAACACGACTTCTTCTGGTCAAACTTATCCTTCACCTACCGCGATCTCTCCCAACCAGCTGCAAACCGGCTCGCCGCTCCCTCAAACTCTGCCTCCGCTGCAGCCTCCTCCCACATCTGCCACGATGCAGAACATGTACGGAAGCCACCCTCACACGCCGCGAACCCCAGGCACTCCCAACACGCCTGGGTCGGCCTCCAACATGCCTAGCTACCAGCAGCAGCAGACCTCTCAGCCTCAGAACCGAGGTGGTATCTACTCAATGGCGCCGAACCAATACCCTCCTCCTCAGGGCTATGGCACTTCCGCTGCCATGATGCCCCAGGCGACTACTGCTGCTTCTCACCCTCAGCCCATTGCGCCCGCCCCTGCTGGTGGTCGCGGTCCTCCTGTGTTGCGCCCTATGCCTCCCGGTGGCATCATGTCTCAACCTGGTGTTTCTTCTCCCTACGGTCCTGCTTCTCTTATGCAGCCTCAGTCCGTTATGCCTGAGGGCGAGCCTCCTACTCACGTTGTTGGCTCCCAGGGACGACGCGGTATCCTGCCCAGTGCTCCTGGCCGACCCGCTGCCCCTGCTGCCGGCACTGGCACCAAGAACACTGTGATTCCCGTGAAGGACGCTGATGGCAAATTCCCTTGCCCTCACTGCACAAAGACTTACCTCCATGCTAAGCATCTCAAGCGCCATCTCCTGCGACGTGAGTAGAACAACTTGTTTAACGTGACAGTGGTTACTGACAATGACTCTTTAGACACCGGTGATCGCCCATACATGTGCGTTCTCTGCCGCGACACCTTCTCTCGAAGTGATATCCTGAAGCGTCACTTCCAAAAGTGCTCTATCCGCCGTGGCAACCCCACCGGAGCGAGTCACTTGTCGCATCCTCAGGCTCACGTCAAGAAGAACCAACAGGCTCAGAAGGCCGCCGGTCTTGCTCACGAGGGTGATCTCAACCATCTCAATGGCTTGAGCAACCTCCCTGGTGACAACATGGTCCACCCCTTTGGCATGGTTCCAGTCAACGACGGCATGAACAACATGGCCCAGGATCAGAGCCAACTCTCTCGATCCAGCTCGCTCGGCCGTCTCGACAACGGTAACAACGCTGACAGACGGAACATGAACGGTCAGGTCATGGGTGCTTCTCAGCCCTATGGTGCTGACCCCAACATGAACCAGCAGCAGATGACTGGCTACAGCATGCCTCCCGCTCAGAACGGAATGCCCATGTACGGTGGCTCAAACACAAACCCTCCATCGGGCCTTGATTGGTCTCAGATGTTCCAGGCTGGTGCGCATCAAACCTACAACAACAACTCTTTCAATCCTAATCTTGGACAGACGCAGATCGGAATCAAAACCGAACCTAATTCCGGGCCCGGAACGACAGGCGCCAGCGCCAGCGATACCCTTTTGTCGAACTTGGGAATGCATTCTCACCAAACTCCATACAACCTACTTTCTGATCAGATCCTTAATTTCTTCTATCCTCCTAATCAAGCCATCGATCCCTCGAGCGCAGGAATGAATCTCTATTTCTCACCTGACAACGTCAAAGACTTCTTGGACAAGTACACTCACTTTCACATCCATATGCCCTTCATTCACGTCTCCACCTTCAAGGTTATGGAGGCATATACTGGCTTACTAGCAGGCATGTGTTGTATAGGCGCCTGTTACTCAGACAATGTCACCCCGTCTAATGTTCGCGAAATGATGGATTTTCTCGTCGTCGCACTCCAACGCGACTGCAAGATGATGTCTAATGCTGAACTACAGACAAACCAACCGGGACTCGCGTCTCGGGCTGACATTGAAGAACTGCAGGCTGTCTTGTTAACATGTGTTTTATTGCTTTGGAACGGAAACCCGCAGCAGAGAGAGCGTGCACGACAAATTTATCCTGCTCTCGCGAGTAACGCTCGTCGGCTGGGTCTCTTCCGGTCATCTTCTGACCCTGCCAACATGTCTCACTTGCATCAAATGAACTTTGACCGCAATTCATTTGACATTCAACAGTGGAACTGGGACAACTGGATTGACCAGGAGCGCAGGAATCGCTTGATGTTCGGCGTCTTTTTGATGGACGTGGCGATGGGGCTTTACTTCAACTCTCAACCTTTGTTTGATGTCATGGAAATCCACCTACCTTTGCCTTGCGACGACGTGGCCTGGGATGCCGACAAGGCTGAGGACTGTGCTTCCGCACTTGGTCTCCACGGGCCCGACGTTGCTTCGCAAAAGAATCCATACGGCACTCAACGAGCAAAGCAACCAGAGATCGACTGGGCTCTCAAGGCTCTTCTGCACCCATCTTATCAGATCCAACCTGGAAGCACGAACCTTTACGGAAAGTTTGTTCTTATTCACGGTATCTTAGCTCTGATCCGGCGGGCCCAGATCGACGGGCATGCGGCTCAATTGTCCAAATTTGGCACACCTCCTCCTAATGATTGGATGACCCCAGCCGGCGGCAATAGTGGACGGGGTACTCCAGTTGAGGGGGCGGCAGCCAACGTGGACCCACAGAGCCTGCAGGCACTTGTCATCGCTTTGAACAAATTCAAGAGCAACTGGGATGCGGACATGGCCAATCAATTCCCACCGGTTGTGACAGGATCCAGTAATCCACGACGACACGGGTTCTCGAGAGATGCCATTCATTTCTACTGGCTTTCCCACTACTTGCTGAAGCACACACAGGCGGCTGACCTTCGGTTGGCTTCTGATGCGCGCTTTGTGCAAATCATTCAATTATTGAAGTCAGTCAAAGCATGGGTGATGAACGATGGCGCGAGCAGAGGAGAAGAATTAGGATCAGTCGGAGAAATCGACGAACAGTATGGAGCTATGGATCTCACGTTAGAGATGGCAAAACTTTTCAAACCTCTTCCACAGGTGGTGGAAGACGCTGGCACTGCGTCTGTCAAGACGGAACTTGGAACAGGGACGGCAGTATGATTTTCTTTACATTACACAACCAAAAAAGCACTTTCGGGGTGGGGCTGCATCTGGAGGCGTTGCGTTGCATTCTGATTTATGTTCTTTGTTTTCTTTGTTTCCTGGGTCACTGGGTTTCACCGATGTGATGGTCATCTCAGGGTAGACCTGGTTGACCTCACGCATCCATGGTCGGCACTGTTGTGCAATGCATTTGTCGAAAATTAGACGGGAAGCGGAGTTGTAACTGCATATTAGACTTTGATCAAGATAGAGAGGGAAGTCTAACCGGGTGAAGGTCACCTGGTAGACTATCATGACTTGATGGCTTGGAGCAGGTTAATGATGTTTGCCTATAATTATTTGTGCCACCTCTTGTGAAGTGTATATGTGTGATGTGTGAGTGTTAATGCAACTCAACATGTAGTAATTTTCTTGTGACTGTGCATGGGTGTAGATGTATTCTTTTGGTGACCTTATTTCTCTTATTTGACCTCTTTCTCATCCTTCTCAACAGTGATAATCTTTGGTGTGTATTTGTCCAATTCTGCCTTGTCTTCCTCAGTAGGAGTCAAGCCGAGCGACTTCTCGAGTGGATCAGTCAACATGAGTCCTCCAGCACCCCATGCGATGATTGCGACACCGACACCAAGACGGGTTTTGGAGGAGAGATTCTTGTAAGCCCTTGAAGCGAGTAAGCATGTCTGAGCGATATCGGGGGAAAGATTAGCAACATACTTGAGCATGATGTTTGATGTGTGTGTGAGTTGGCAGAACAGGTCGTCTACATAGCCTTGTCGGATTGTCCTATAGCCTGGTATTATAAGTTAGAAGTCAAAACTTAATTTGATGCATGGCTCACTTACTTGTGATTCCGATGATGTGGATCAGAGTAAAGCAGAGCAAGAGTCGACGGATGAGATGCGATGGATGAAAATTGATCAAAGTGAGGTTTTGCTTCTAACTTGGGATTGAGGCAGAAGCAGAAAGACGCGTGATAGGCTTACCTTGGGGCGTGGTAGTAGCGGGTCTTGTCTTGACTTGGGGATTCAAGCTTCAGCTCAGGCATAGAACTCAGCTCTCTTCTCAATAACTTCCCTATGCTCTAATGTTATCAGCTATGAGAGATATCATCAAGAGAAGGAGATTCTAGTATCAAAAATTGCGACAAAGACCAAAAGCTTCGTCTTAGTCTACCTGACCAACCATAAACATGACAACTACCGACAATGGAGCAGCAGCGTCATCATCTCAGCCCCGCCTTATCCAGCTTCCCGTCGAGCTTATCGACAAGATTGCCGACAATTTATCCAGAGATGACTTTGAAAACTTTAGACTCTGCTCTCGTCTGATTGCAGAATGTACGAAACCACTCCTTGCATTGGCCCATTTCGAGGGCATGCCTTGGAGGCCCGATGGTCTACGCCTACATGATCTGTCTCTTGAACCGAGCTGCGCAAGGCGCATTCGCTCCGTCACGTTCAACATGGCACGTATTGGCGAGGATGAGGTCGAAAAAGGCATGTTGTGGATCAAAGATCCCGTGGAGCGTGAGGCTAAATGGGCACCATATCTCGAGACACAGGATCTCTGCCTCGATGATGTCGAATTACCACTTGATCTGGTCATTCCGGCATTGAAAAGATTACCCAACCTCGATACGGTTTATCTAACATGGTGCGAGTGTCCGTGGAAGGGGCACCGTGATATTGAAGACGCTTTCAGCAACGAAAACTCGATAGAACTAGCCGAAGATGAAATATACGACACCCAGCAGGCCGTTCTCGCGGCGTTACTGGAGCGCAATACTCCTATGAAGAGCTTGACGATTCAGCCTTTTATGCATACGGAGGTCAATATTCCATCTGGTCTGGAATCCAACATCGCAACGGTCTTGGGATCGGTAACTCAACTGCATTTGATGGTGAACTACGAGGTGGAATACTTCTGGCCGAAGCGCCTCGATACCTTCATATCATTCCTACCCAACCTGCGAGACCTTCAAGTCCACACCTGGCCATCAGATAATCCCGCCTCAGACCTAGACTTCTTCATCACCAAGCGTCTCGAACATCTCGAAAAGCTAGACCTATCCTGCCTGCACATCAACTTTGTCAATTTCGCCAACCTGATCAAGAACCACGGGCCGACACTCAAGTCAGTCAAAATGACGAGTCTATACGGCTGGTGCGATCCCTTCAGCGCGGCTGAGCTTGACTGGGATATGATGTTCCAGCTTATGAGGAACAGGCTGACGGTGCTGGAGGAGATAGAGATCCATGGTAAGTTTAGTGATAATGTGGGCTGGCACCAGTTGTTTTGGCGGGAAGATATGACATGGGCGAAGGAGTTTGTGAGGATTTGGGGAGAGATGAGTCAGCCTCTTGAGAAGTATATCTTGGAGGGGGGAGAGTATCCTAAACCGACATGGAGTATTTGAGGAGGTAATAGGGCTATAGGAGTATTGGTACGGGATAGGGCTTATGGCGTTGTTTTGAAATCTGGTAATGAGTATGTACATAGGTATAAGCTGCAGGATAGTATGCGATTTATAAGATAGTCATCTTGTAGTTATCAGGCTAATTAATGATCTTCTTAAGACAAGCTGTCTGTTCTCTTCTAGTAATGGACAGTTGCTGAAGAGTGCAGTCGACGTATTGATGTATATCGACTTGATGCCTAACGTAGATGATATGCAATAGACTTCAATCGACCTGAACAAGTTTCCTCCTCCTGCATATCCCACCCAGCTGGACTTCTTCTTGTTGCTGTGCATACTGAAATCATAATTGGGAACATTGATCTCCTGACAGCCTGTTTCATCTTGTTGTCATCAGCTTTGCAGACTTGTGTCATGAGACTATCAGTCACGTGGAAGAGACAATGATGTCTTTGTTTCGTGAAGCTGGTAGTTCAGCCATATTCTTAGGATCACAAGACAGCATATTCCATGGAACGGATTCCTGCTGTCACAAGATCATGTTTATCATATATCTGTCTGCAGGCTCCTGAGAACGAATGTCTGTACCAGTCACTCACGGCTATGTGCTCGTGTAGTAGGCGGGAATAATATTGTCTTGAGATGTCTTTGGGATAAGTCTTTGGTAATGAATTCGATGTCTATTATGAGGAAGGGGGTTCAAGACTGCTCCGAACCAATATCATAGGATATTGGTACCTTGGTTCAATCTGGTATAGTTCTTATAACGACTTCCTAATTGTTTCGTCTAGACTATCGGAGATTCGATATCCGGCAATGAATCAGGTGAACAAGCCACGGCTGTCTAGTTTTAGATATCGTAGAATATCTGGTTTGAAACTTTTCACTGGAACACGAGCGGTATGGTATGACGACTCCGTTAACTTGTTTCGTTTCCGAAGGTCAGCAGCTTCCTCTGACTTGCAAAGTCGAGGAAGATATGGAGATACGCGTATTTAACCGAAGAAAACATACTGGCATAGTATAAGAACTGAGAAAGCTACGGCTACAAACATCATAGAATCGAAGATCGCGCCAATCAAACGCAATCTCAATTCTTGTAAGAGCAATCACATTACAGAGTAATACACGATAACACTACCCAAGACGCTAAATCCAAGGGTACAACAATCCCCGAGACAATGAAGAGAGCCAAGGATAGTTGTTTAAAAGAGCTTGTCTCTATTTGGGAGCTTACAAGTGGCAAAGCAAAGAAGGGAGGGAAATAACACACCGTATTGGACCGTCCATTATTTGCTTTTTATCAGTTTCTGTCTCAAACAAGGAACTTGTCTCAAGACAATACGGGGAGCATCCGCGGCATAGGCTTCCAGTATCTTGATTTGCTGAGCCCAACAACTCATTTATCACTTTCTTATTTCCAAAAGGAAAAAAAAAGGGAAAATATGCGCAGCAGAAAAGAAAAGAATTAAATACAGCCGAGGAGTGCGCGTGCAGCGTTCAAGTTAAGTTGCTCAGACACACAACTGCAAGCCTTGTTTCAGAAACATTTCCCTTGGAGGCAACACTGGCTTGACTGGAATGGGCCAGATCTTCAGGGAGAGAAGAAGCAACCCAAGTTCAAGACGCGAGGCGAAACGAGGCAAGGCGAGCTTGGTTTGGTTACACGTGGTTAAGCACAAGGCTTGCATGAGGCTTTGAGACTATTATCTTCAAAGAAAAGAGCAAAAAGCTTGGTGAACCCTTGAAAACATGTCAAAAAGGGCTCTTCGTTTCAGACGGATATTCCGAGTACGTGCTCTGAGCAAAGACGAGGACATAGCTTTTGATCCGCAGTATGAAAATAGGAACAGTACGAGAGTATAATAATTGGCGTTGTAACGGAATGGTTATGCATGAGATAAATGAGTCCGTTGGGTTAGTTAATTAATTAATTAATTCTTTACTAGCAAACCTTGTCCCGCAGACAGTAGATGCCTCATATGTAAAAAGAAATTATATGCATGTCTAGCATAGAGCGTTTACATGCACCGGCTGAGTGACTCCTTCACAGCTTCCATGACGCAAAAGAAACAAAGAAAGAATCAGTGAATTCAGTCATACTGGTCATACTGTAAAATGAATTGCTTGTTTAATTAAACCATCACCAGTAAAACCTGTTGTCAGTATAAAAAAGTAAGCAGGTAGAAAGACAAAGACGCCGTTGGATAGAGATGTCACCAAGGGATCCCTGACAAGATACAAGAACTGTAGATTCAGTGGATGGAAGTTTCTTTTTCTGATCTTGAAAGTAATAAACCCCTGCATTTTTCTGTGTCCGACGATGGTAGTTTGATCCGCTTCATTTAATCTATCAAGATATGCTCTGCTCGCATATTCGGACATTGCATTGCACAAATTTAGCTACATTGTACGTGTCTTGGCTGGGTAAATTAGACAAGATAGATGTTTTATATCCTATGGAATGTTGGCCAAGGATATGCTTGTACAGCTCTCAGTTACTCAGTATAGTTACTAGATAGACGACACGGATTCAAAGAGTGACGTCCCGACAGAGCAAGACCGTTGGATTGTTTATGGATCCCTTTTTTAATTAATGATTTTTTATCAACTAAAATCGACCCGCTTTTGCCATGCGTCGCCAGTCTGGTTGATCATCATAAGGACCATTTTATTTGACTCGATTCAGTAAGTCAAAGTTGCAATCTTTTCGAGATCAACGTCCAGCATGAGATGAGCCTAGACTAGACTCCCGAGTGGGTTTAATCGAATTCTGGTCTTTAGTAGTAGCAAAGAGACTTTCTGTACATTCCTGAGTCAGGTACAGAAAGACGGTTCAACGGTACTAAGAGGTTTGAGTTTTTTTTATTTTCCTTTCTTTTTGGAGTCGTTTCTTTTCGCTCTAGTTTAGTCTCTTGTTAGTTAATTTAGTCGCTAATCAATTGACTGTGTCTGATATGTGATGGTTGCATGTACATACTGTCGGACATATACACTGTTTTCTTCCCACAAGACACGAGTACCTAACCGAGGAACGTTACTGAGACATTAGGAATGTAGTTACATGGAGAACATCACAAGATATACCAATCATCAAACATCAACAACTGTGCCGTAGGATTGGTTTGCCTGTGACCAGGGGCCGCGTGGTTTATAGAGACGAGAGACAAGACAAGACGAGGCAGAGAGAGGCGAAAGCAGAGTGAGTGAGTGATGACGGTACGGGAATTCGCCTGATCTCGCAACAATGTCCATCTTGATAAGTTGAAGGAAGGGTGAAACCAAACCAAACCAATACGTATTTAAATTATAGAACGAGGGAGTGTATATGTCTTTACGGAATGGATAAGGAACAGAAACCCTTTAAGTCCTTTCCCTCCCTCTTGACTTTGACTTTCTCTTCTCTTGTAGATTTTGGTCTCCCTTATTTTGAAGTTCCGAGGGTTCAGTATTCAACCATTGTCGTTCTCTTTCCTCTCTTTTCCTCTCCTTTTGCTCATACAAAGAGTAACATCTTTACGTCAAGATCTCGATCTCTCATCATATACCTTTTTTTCTTCTTCTTTGTCT
The DNA here is from genome assembly GCA_004367485.1 of Fusarium citri. NCBI lineage: Eukaryota > Fungi > Ascomycota > Sordariomycetes > Hypocreales > Nectriaceae > Fusarium > Fusarium citri. The sequence continues at coordinate 9,335 of QHHH01000127.1, forward strand.
TTGATTTTGCGTTTTGTGATTTACTCAAGCGTGTTCGGACCTTTACTATACCAATACTCAACTGGCGGACGATGAGAGGAGGCGCTGGGAGCGCCAGGACAACGTTGCTCAAGCAGGTACGACTCCTTTTTCTTTTAGGTTCTTCTATTTCTGCGTATCTCATTTTGGTGTTCAATGGCTTTGACGATGTGATATTGTTAGAGTCAAGTGGCTCTCTTGCAACCATCGCTATCCCAACCTCCATGAGCAATGGACATGCATATCGGATCCTTGTCGATTCGATTGAACTGCATGCTGCTTTGGGACGAGCTGACCATACCAGCCTGATGCTGGCTTCTGGTCATTACACAGACATACACACCAATATGCACATGTAATGCAATGCATGTACAGGGCTGATTGATATTGATATTGCTGCAGTGCCTTGTTTTAGTGCCAACCAACGAACCTATACGATACCATAACCCCTCATGACGGCGCGAAAGAAGAAGCTGAGTATCAGCAGTATCGGAGGAGGAAACAAGAAGGAGAATATGAAGGGCAATGGACGAAGTAATGGCAGTGGAAGTGGTTGGAGCTTTGGACGATGGGGCTCTACAAGGACAGCTTCAACAAACACATCCTCCAATCTGGTGAGTATTTCTTCTCTCAATCAATTACACGTGCTTTTACTCTTTCTTTCACCCACTCGCCTCGCTTCCCGACCCCCCCTCTTTACTGTCTGCACTGTAGCCTCCATCTTTGCCTTGCCTTACTCAGTTACACACCGTAAACTGTAACTGGCAAAGCTGCCATTGGGGACTGGACTTTTGGCTAGACTGGGCTTAAGTTTAGTTTTAGTCTAGTTCTAGTTCCCTGACGGTTGGTGCCGTCATCAGAACCGAATGCCCCCTGAAGCGAAGCGACCAAGAAGAAGAAGAGAACTCAATTCGAGGCCCCAATAATAATTATCATGTCACTCACGAGAGAAAAAAAAAAAAGAGAGGCGTTACAGTACAGTACTACGACAAACACAATTGCCTTGTACAGTCACGTACAGATGCTCAAGATCTTACTTTTATTTCTCCTCAATCTGACAACCAACCCTGTCCTGGAATCAAATCTCACCCTCTTCTTTTGATCTCAATCTCAAGTCTCATCTTTGACCTGGGGGAGGCTTGTTCAAAGCGGATCATCCCATCCAAAAATCCTCCTCGTATCCTTGCTTTTCTCCTTGTCCTTGTTCTTTTTTGTCCGTTTCCCAATGGCTTAGACTCAGAGGCCCACGTCACCCACCCGCCCGCGCTGACAGGTCACCTCACTTCCCAAAACCCAGGCTAGGCTAGGCTAACCACCCTCAATTTGTTTCCAGGGGACCCCTTCAGCGACTTGTACCGCTGCTGGCGCTGCTACTACTGGAACTGCACCAGGTCAAGGCCCAAGCGGCCAAATTCAAGGACAATCATACACCCACTCTCAAGGACAAGGCCAAGTCCAAGTCCAAGCCCATGCCCAGACTCTTGTTCAGGCACCGTCCCAGGGCCACGGACACTACTTTCGGAATCAACACCTTCATCAACACGCCAAAACCAACTCTGCGCCCTCTCACGCTTCAATTGTCGCCTACAAGTCGGCTCTGAACAAGCCAGTCGTCACTGTCGTTCCTATTTCCGACTCCAATTCTGTCTCTTCCGTCTCATCTTCCGCCTCTGAATCTTGCTCGTCTTCCATCGCTACTACCACTCCAACTTCCTACGGATCGCCTACTACCACCGCTACCAACACCCCGGTCTCGTCTCCTTCCTCGTCTACCACCTCACCAACATTCGCTACTCCTCTACCTGTACCTGTATCTGTATCGACTCCAAAATCCGGTTCCAAGAGGACCGTTCACTTCCGCTCCGCCACTACAAGCATCTCTACCAGTACCAATACCAATACCAGTAGCGCGCCCTCAATTCCGATCCTCTCTGTCGTCCCTCCGCCTGGCCAAGACGGCGGCGACGGAGAGGCAAGAAGGCCCGCCATGCAGCGAGTCTCTGCCTTTCTCCCTTCGTGGGACAAGAGGTCATCCAGTACAAGATCAGGCTTGTTTGGTTGGTCCTCAAATCGTTCCAGCGCCTCTATATCAGTCGCAAACTCCAATTCATTATCAAGGATAAACACCGCTGCAGCCAATGCAAATGGCCGAGTCCAAAGGGAAGCTTTCTGGCCCGCGACACTCGATCTCGAATGCGAGAAGGCTGCCCGCATCCTCAAGTCATTTTCCAGTATGCTTGTCTCACTTTTCCGTAAGCCTCATTTTTTCGCTAACGTATAATTCCAGCCGATGGCTATCTCGTTCCTGACATCGAGGAAGAGGACTCAGAATCAACAATAAGCGAACCGCGATCCCCAAAACGAGTCACCAAGAAAATCCCCAAGCGCGTTATTCAGAATGCTGCCGGAATCGCCATCTTCACCTGCATGCGCAGCGGTCTGTACATGACAGGCTCCGGCGGGTCCGGTATTCTCATCGCTCGAAAGTCTGACGGCACCTGGTCACCCCCATCTGGAATTATGCTACATACGCCCACTCTCAGCTTCATAATAGGTGTCGATGTTTACGATTGTGTCCTTGTTGTTAACAACCTTGCTGCTCTTGAGTCAATCACGAAACCTCGTGTCACACTCGGCGAAGATGTCGGTCTAGCCAGCGGTCCCCTGGTGTCCCTAGATTCAGATGAGTCGCACATCAAGTGGCAGGACATGGGTAACACCGTTTTGACATACTTGAAATCGCGGGGTCAGGCTCAGGTCGTCAACTTGAATGGCTGTATCCTAACCGAGCGAGGAAACGAGAACGAGCGCTTCTACGACAGCCAAGTCACTCAAATGGACATCCTGGCTGGCAATGTTGCCCGCGAGGTGGAAGAGGTTGGGCCGCTTTCAGAGGTCATCAAGTTAGCTGAGGGTAGGACAGACTACGATGCCTCTGTGATTAACAAGATTGCGGCGGAGTGTGCGCCAGGAGATGCCATGATAGCGACACCCAAATCTTCGACGCCCGCCTCGCCCCGAACGGCTTTTGGAATTCCTAATATGGACGACCCGGATCCATTTGGCGTTTTGGCCCTCGAGATGGCTGGCTTGGAAATCAGGGAAGCGGGATCACGATTGCGACCTACGAGTAACTCATTCGACTTCAACCCCGCGCCTTCAAGCCCAGCCTTCTCCAAATTCCAGAGACAAAGTATCGATACGTTCGTCTCAAAGAGTAATCGCAACAGTTATATGTCTTCGAGAACAGTCAAGAGTCAAATGACAGATGCTGGAACACAGACCGATGTAGGCACAACACCCGAGACATCACCCAGCCCAGGCCAGAGCGAAGATGGTTATGACAGGAATACCCGTTTGCAAATTCCCGAAGTCACGGAGGAAGAGGAGGAGGTTGATTACACAAAGGTCGATCTGACCCCCATAAGACATTTGAGTGGAGCCCATACTCCTCTTAGTACGACCAGCCACAGCAGCACAACGGCCGTGGAACCCGACACCCTCAAAGTCGAGCCCAGGGATGACACTGACAAGGCCTCGAGCAATTATGATAGCGACAAGGATGACAAGAGCAGCCGAAACGCCGACGATGAGGACGACTCAGAAAGTGATGCCGAGGAGGAGGAGGAGGAGGAGGAACCCGTCGTGTTTGAGGTTGCTGCAGTGCAGCCGGCAAGGACCCAGGCTGTTGCTTCCCGCATGATCCACGCCAAGGGTAACATGGTCACCATCCCCAAGAGGATCCCCCCTCCTCTGCCCATGAGGAACCCCGGCAGGGCATCGCGATCTAGTAAGAGTGAGATGGGCGATGTCTCTAGCCTTCGAAGCCCTCTGCGCAAGGAGACCTTTGCTGAGGACGACCTTGTTTCAGAGGAGGAATATACCCAGTCTGAGTCTTCACCTTATCTTAAGCCTAAGGAGTTCAAGGTTGAGAAGGTCACCATTGAAGCCAAGTCTAACGATGACAACTCATCAGACTCTGAGGTCGAGTTCTTCCAAGCTGAGGAGATCAAGGTCGATGCTGCCAAGACCGAGGCTCCCCAGTCCAAGGAGTCTGAATCTGAGCCCGCAAAGGCTGAGAAGTCAGAAGAGAAGGCGCTTGTGAGCGAGCCCAAGGTTGAATCAAAGGATACTCAAACATCCCCTCGAATTCCCCAAGAGGAGCGCCCCGACAGCCCCAGCACTCCCGACAAGAAGCACACTTCATCTGTGTTCACTGGAAGGACAGAAGACCGATGGAGTGTTGACGGCACAACGCTGACAACACCCACATCCGACCGACCTTTCTCTGTCATGGACGACATGACTGAAGACGAGACCCCCAGAAAGCCAACAAAAGAACTTGAGCCAACTGAGATGAACGAGAAGCACGAAGAGCTACAGAAGGTGGCATCAAAAGAGACAACCCCCAACACGATCACGGTTGTATAATTGAGGACGAACGATGATTTTACAGAGGAAGCTGGGATACGGCGCACAACCTGAAGTTATTCATGGGTAATCACGCGACGGGGTTCTTTTTGGGGAGGTTTTTGCGCATTCTTGTCCATACTTTTGGTGAAAATGTACGTTATGATGGGTTTTTGTGCACTAGGAGTCACTTCTTGACTTCTGGACGGCGTTCCTTGGGATGGTCATGACCAACTTTTTTCCTTTTCGGTCTTTCTCGAGCAGCGAAGAGCTGATACCGGCTCGAGGTCCAAACTGATGCGGAGGGAATGAGTGTTGTGGATTTACTGGATGAGATGAGATGAAAGGGGACAAGGCAAAGGCAAAGTTCGGACACATGGATAAAAAGGATCCTTGACAAACGAGCAAGTGATCTCTGTACCTGGAGTTGTTGTTTGGAAGTCCTGGCCTCCTGTTTATTAGTAGAGGCCAGACTATGATAAAGTCTTATTCTTAATGCCATTGAATAGATACAATGGAGAAGCGATCTATCATTCACTTGTTTCTCCGTATAAAAGATTGGTCTTTATCCTTGTGTTAATGTTGAAAGGTGACTGAGTGCTTATGTATGCTATTTGGTATGATTTTGGCTGGCACTGTCAATGGACTGGCAGCCAGTTCATCAGATCGGTCACTACCAAACTTCCTGTGCCCGTGGCTACAATTAAACGTTTAGCATAGATTTTGATCTTGCCATATCCTAAATGATCTCACGTTTATTTTTCTGAGGATTTTGTAACATTTAGGATTTCCTTAAGATGGCCGCCTCTAAGCCTGTTACCCCTACGAAGCCAAAGCAAGGAGGTCACGTGCACACTCCATCCGTACCAGATGCTGCAGCAACACCAGCCACACCAGGCGCGTCTACGCCCCGATACAAGCTACGGGCGCGCAAACCTCGAGAAGGCTCGCCAACGCCTACACCATTGCGACGCAACAACGGCCCTATAGCGCCATTACCATACGAATTTCTCTACCAACAAAACAACAGCGGCCCCGAAAGCGCAAGGAAGCTTCGAATTCGCACGATGTCCAGCACAGCGGGCAAATGGCGCGAGGAGCAGGTCCTCATCATCTGCCCTGGCAGCCAAACTACCATGGCTCAGCTGGGTTGCAGTGAGTTGACTCCTCCTGCGCGGCGCATGCCCACCAGGATGTTCAAGGAGGGCGATCAGTGGGCTCCTTACCACAAGATCAAGCGCACAACTATTGTTAATGGCGTGGAGGAGGATGAGTGGCTGGAGGATGTTGACGAGGATGAGGGAGCTGTGTATCCCATTCAAGGTAGCTATAGCCAATGAGTTTGTGTCGACGAGTACTAATCCAATCGCGCATGTAGCTGGTCGCATTGTCAACATGAGCGCACTCCTCGCTTTCCTCGATCATGTCCATGGTCTGCTTACAACTACATATCATAACACTCCCATCATGCTGATGGCTTCACCACAATGGACCCGACCCGACTGCGAGACCATTGCCCGATACGTCTTCGAGAACACGAGAACGCCTGCGCTATGTATAATTCACAGCGGAATTGCTACACAGTACGGCCTCAAATGGCCTAATATGACTGTAGTGGATATTGGTTATGAAAAGGTCGATGTTACGGCAATCCACGATGGACGAGTCGTGAACCATATGGATGTTAGTGCATCTGAGGCCGAGGAGGAAGTCAGTGGAGGCGAAGTCTTCACCCGAAGCTTGTTCAAGCTGTTAGAAGGCAAGGGTTTCAACCGCGACATGGCTGAGCAATTGAAGAAGAGCAACATTTGCGAGGTCCTCCCTTACAACAGCGCCGAAGATAAGTTGATGGAGCTTCCCAAGGAGAACACTGCAGGCGCACCAGCTGGTCAATCGGCTCCCGCTGCCCCTGATGCGCCAGAAGCCGCTTCAAAAGCCCCTGATGCGCCCAAACCCACAGAGAACGGAAACGAAGAAGGCAACGGTAACGCGGACGATGACGGTGTGCTAGATGTAGCCGCCATCGTTACTAGCGGTCAGACAAAGGAGTTTCTTGCTAAGAAGGAGAAAGAAAAGGAGAAGGGTAAGGCCGGCAGGAAGAAGGGTGAGAAGGAGGCTGAGAATGCAGCCAAGGCCGCCCGCCTACCAAACTCCAAGAGAACCCACAACAGCTTTTCATACGAGGAGATCATCCAGGAGGAGGTCGTCCCGGAAGTAAAGGAGAAGGAGACCACAGCGATCCCCACCAATGGCACAACGGAAGCTCCCAAGCCTGAGGGTGAGACCAAGCCCGAGGGTGAGACCAACGGTGCGCAACCTCCTCAAGCAGAGGGAGAGAACACCGCTGCGCCTACAACAGAGGAGCCCAAGACCGAAGAGCCCAAGCCAGCGGATGCTCAAGAGCCAGCGCAGTCGATAGAGCCTAAGCCTGAAGCTGAGCCCAAGCCCGAGGTTCAACCCACCACTGAGAACCAGACACCCGAGAAGCGACCAAAGCGCATCCGTCGAGATATCGAAGTCGGTCTTGAGCGCTTCACTTTCGCTCAACGCCAAGAGATTGATCGCATTGTTAACACCATCTACCGTACGGTTCAAGGCATCGACGACATGTACATGCGACCCCAATGCTGGGACAATCTCGTTTTCGTCGGCAACGGTGCTCGTCTGCGCGGTCTTCGCGAGAACATCCTCCAGACCCTCAACGCCCGCCATCTCGTCTCTCCTTCCACCGCAACAATTTTCACCTCAGAGTTGCCCTCCAACATGGCCACGCCCACCGGCACAGGCGCCCAGACACCCACGGGCTCTTTTACCGGTGCGCCTCACCAGCTTTCTTCAAGCAGCGTGAACCCACTTCTCCAGGCCGCCACCACGGCCGCTGCTGCTGGTAACACCGGCACTGGCATGGTCGGCACGCCGCAGCCTGCTGGATCCGAGGTCGGAGGACCGACCGTCACTCACCACTTCCATAGCCAGACTCCCACAAGCATTAAGACTGCTGCTCTGCCTACATATCTGAGCGAGTGGACCAAGAACGGCTTTGAGGAGTCCATGTTCCTTGGCGCCCAGGTCGCTGCGCGTATTGCATTCTGCATACACTCTAACATGGATGCCCAGACCATTGAGGCCCAACGGCTTATGAGTTTGAGCAGAGTAGACTATAAGTAAGTCCCCAAGCCATCCCAGGAGAAAGAATATCACTAACGTTGATTGAACAGTGAACTTGGTCCTAAGGGGATTCGCACACACTCTATGCTAGGCTAGAGAATCATGCCTGGTTGATAGTTTTATGACATTATATAGTTTTCTCGTCTACATTGAGACCGTCAAGCAGTGTAGACTTGGAAAAGGAGTTATTTAGGCCCCAGCGAAACGGTAAAAAGAGGATGATACAGGATGAAACGAGCGAGAGGGAGAATGTATGAGATAATACCATAGATTCGAATAAGCCTTATATCAAGTCTCACTGCCTGCCTGTGTATTCGATTGCTTGACTGCCGTGCCCCTCGATGAAAGAATACTGTGTGGTTTCTCTTCTATTGAGGGTCATAACGTAAACGAAATTGTGCAGAGTCCGTGTCAAATGCTTGTTTTATGATTACTAGAGGCATTAAATATTTCCAACATCATCATTAACATCCAAAATCCTCATCAATCTTCCCCCTTTTCCACCAGCCAAATTAGGATTTCACAAACTCAAAAGCAACTGCTTGCCTCCGTAAATGCAGCACGGTTGAAAAGTGAGCAAACCTACTCACGCCCATCTAACCAGCAGCGTTGCGAATGGCTGCCTCCTCAGCAGCCTTGTGCCAATCAGTTCGGAGCAGGTATATATACTCAATGGATGCAACACTACGATAATTAGCAAGCGATATATCAATAATACTGGCTTTAACTTACCTGAAAGTTCCAACCGTGACACCAAGCCACAAGCCGCCCAGCTTCCAGTCAAGGCCGAAGGCCAAGGCAAGAGAGACTGGAAGTGAGAGAGCATAGTATGCGATGAGATTGGCCGGGCCACCAATTGATTGCTTACCGATACCTCGGAGTAAGCCGTGCGCTCCTGCAGCGAGGCCATCGAAGACTTGCATCACACTGACAATTGGCATGACAGCGGCAACAAGCTCAATAACGTCCTCATCCTGAGTAAACAATAGGGGTACCTTGTAGCGCAGAGTGGTGTAAAGAGTAAGGTTGAACATTCCGATGAGACAGGCAGCAGCAAAAGCCTAACGAGTGTCAGTTAACTAATTCGATATTTCTGTCCAGGGAGAAACTTACCACAATACCTGTCATCTTGGCCGGTTCAACAAGACCAGCTCCAATCAAGTTGGCAATTCGAGTCGAGGCGGCAATAGACATAGGGAACGGAATCTCGTATGAGAGCGTTGTGATTGTGGTGACAACACTCTGCGCAGCCAGATATTCAGGACCGAATCGACTTGCCATCAAGGTCAAGATTTCAAAAGCTAACCATTCTGCCTCTACCATGATCATTCCAGGCAGAGCAAGTCGGATCATAATCCACCAGTTGCTGAAAGCTCGTCGACTAAAACCACCCCAGCATTGACGTCCATTGATGAACCGAACATACAAGAAGAGGAAGATAGGGAGGAGGTTGGTGCTGATGGCCACAGCCGCAGGAGCACCGATGAAACCCCACTGCAACTTCCAGACCAAAAGCCAGCTTAGGAAGACGTTGAAAGGCGCAACGATGAGGAGAACATAGGTCGTGGCTCGGAAGAGGCCTTGAGCTTGGGTGAATCGCTTGCCGCCTTCAAAGAGAATGAAACCTGGAATGCTGAAGATCATGACTCGGAGGTACATGCCCGCGAGACGAGCTGATTCAGGCTCTGGAACGAGTGCTCTGATGACACCTTCAGAGAACCAATAAAACACGGCAACTGGCACAGCAAGTACGAACAAGAAGCAAGTCATTCGCTGGAACTGCAGTCCAACAAGATGTTTATGACCAGACCCATAAGCCTGTGCACACAGAGTATCAAGAGAAGTAGCGAGACCCTGGAAAGGTGCCAGACAAGTAATAGCCGCAGTCATATTGGCCACTGTACGAGTTAGCTTTCGTCTTCGTTTTATCAATTGTCAACAGACTTACATGACACAGCGCCTAGTTCAAGTTTGCCAATTCGGCCAACAGCAAAGATACTGGTAACGTTAATCGAATATTGCAAGAGGAACGTAACGATGAGAGGCGCAGAATAGCTTGCGATCGTCTTCGCCTCTCGTTGCCAAGTAGTTTTAATCCGATGTTCGGCAACTGCATGCTCCCACGTTTCGTTGAGGTGCTCTGACGCAACAGCATCAGCTCGCGATCCCAAAAGAGGAGCCGTTTCGCTAGGAGGCTGCACTGTGACTGCAGGTGTCTGCTCCTCGTCCTGCGGTATTTTCGTGCTAAACAGACGCTGGTAGATACGAGTAAAGAAACCATCTTGGCGGCGATGACCGTGCTTAGGTGGAAGAACGTGGTTGTCTCGCAGCAAACTGCGCTCAGCGTTACGAGACTGTTTCCTCTCTAAAGCCGTTAAGCCTGGTTCATCATATATTTGAGGGTTCATTATCGGTCGTGATCCACCAAAAGCAACACCACTTGGGCGACGATACATGATGGGATCGCCTTGGAGATCAGTTTCAGAGACGTCATCGTCGATGGCACTATCCTCAAACTCCTCATCCGAGCATGCGGCAATGTCGGCAGCCAAAGCAGCCTCGGCTAGAGGCGATCCTACTCGCCATGAAGACGATAACGCAGGATGCGCCCCAGAACCACGCGGAGTGCCAAATGGCGAAACTCCAGCTCCCCTTCCTATTGGGTCCATGATCAACTTGCACAGTCAATTCAGCTGGGATGGCTTTCAGATAGACGCAAGTTCAGAAAATTCTGCAATGTTCACACGAAAAAAGTCTTGTTCAGAGTGCAACAAGGAACGCCACTGAGTCAACTGATGGAGTGATGAAAAGCTGAGTGATACAAGGTAATCAAGATGAGTTCAATTGTGCTGTTCCCCTCAGCATGTACTGAGACCAATTGCGCAGGTTGCAAAAGGAGAGATTAAGGACCAAAAAGAGAGAGAGAAAGGAACAAAACAAGATGAGAGGAGGCTGTCTCAGTATATACGTATGGACAGTAGTTGTAGTCAAATCACTAGACCCGATTAAAAAGAGTCTTCGCCTGACTGCACTTTTCAAGCTAGCGCTAACAAAGACCCGCCTTGTCACGGCGAAAGGCGCCATTTGAATGCCGGAAAGGCTACCGACCCTTACCAGGTGGAGTCTTACCAGTTCTGGTCAAAGACATGCAATCTTTCGAATCATGGATTCACAGAGTCATGATAGGTGGTGCATCTCAGCCACTTGATCTGATGCGGGGGTGGATCTTGAATAAAAGACTTGTGGTTCGCTTCACGATGCTTGGCTAGAGAGGGATGAGGCTCTGAATGCTAGACCCAAGACAAACATCTCGTGTCAAACGATTGGTCGGCTACCGGACAAGCCCACAGCCCTATCATGACTTCGAATGTCATGATCCCATCCATTATTCCCAAGACCGCCCCGCCCAGTCAGGTTCTGTATGAGGCATTGAAGCGACCCATGGTACCTCATTGCTTGTGTAGCGTTGCAGCGGAGTGTTGTACGGTATTCGTAATCCAACTACGGGTCGACTCTCCTCATCTTCACCTGCGCTTTGTGTGACGTCCGGCACATCTGTTCTGTAAGTGCCTACCATGACGGAGTTTGGCTCTAGTAATTCTGGCCACACCAATACCCCGACCTCCCATGATGCAATGCGCATCTCACCTGTTGGTCGAGCTGCTTCGCCCCATGCCTGCTTTGATATGTTGGCTGATGTGAGGAGACCCCAGTCTATAGTCGATTCATTTGATCGGATGTAGGTCTTGATATGCGGCGCTGCCCTCTTGCGACCGCTATCAAGTATGGGGTATTCAGGAAGACCTGTAAATTATTAGAAGTGTCTCATAATACAGACATGAGTCCGACTTACTTGCTCCACTAGACGAATCATTAGCCCAATGATGAAAGATTGGGCGGAGGTACTCTAGTTGTTTCGCTTGTTGCGCTGATTGAATCTTTGTGTGTATGGAACCACCTGATGCATATCCATCGAGCGACCGTCGTATTTCATCTGCCGTAGGAAACACAACTTTGAATTTGGGCCGCCCGAGTCCTGTGTTTTTACAACGGCTCAGATTATCGAAAAGGGTCTTTTGTAACCAATCATCCTTCGCACCCAGTGTGGCGATCGAAGATATCTGCGCGACGATGTTGGAATCACCATGCTGATGGCATGGGACATGTTGCAAACATCTTTTCAAAGCGGCCCAACCCCACGATGTTTCCGAAATGTCTTGCACATCATGCCTACCGGGCACGCTTGCGATGAGTGCGGCCCTGACAGCTGAAAAGTCATATTCTTTGAGTTTGTCACTTAGAGGTTTGCAGGTGATCTTGCGCTTATCGTACGACTTCAGGTAGTTTAGAAGATCAACCTTGAAGCGCTCCCCACTACCAACGGGATAGTCTTCAGGAGAGGACTCAGATCCCTGAGTTTTTGGCATCTTTGGAAGTAAGGGTGATTTCCATACACCATTGGTCATATTGGTCCAATCCTTCGGGATCATATTGGCGGTGTGAATGATGACCTGAGCAGTTTCATCGTGTCGAAACAAGATCATCATTTTTGAATGATGGGTTCCAAACATCTCGGGCATGGGAGCGATGTGAATGTTGACATTCTTGAACTCCGCAGCGGCATTCTATCACGAATTAGTAAGTGAATTGGATGTTGCGAGCCTCGAGCCTCCTTGATAATTCTCTGCTACGGCCCTTACAAGAGACTCACCTCCAATTCGATGCGGTTCTCATCTTCACGTTTCCAGAAACCATGAACCAAGTGAACGTCAACAAGATGACGAGTGTCAGGATCAAATGCATTCATCAAGAAGGGAATGTCATGCAGAAAGTTGAATTCCCAGCATTCTGAAATGAGGGGATCTCCTAACAAGTCCCGAAGGGTCACTGCATCCTTGTTATCGCTTTCTGGAAGATCCCGAATCCACGTCAACTGCCACGGAGATGGTATCGCGACCGGCTTTCGAGCTCTCTTCTTAGGAGGGCTTATAGAGCGTTGCAGTGATTCAAGTCCATCGGTTCCAAGTTCGTTTGTCCGCTGGCGCTTGGCAGGGCGATCCATTGCATTAACCTTGCAATCTGTTAGTGTTGATATAGTATGTCCACTTTGGTGAGTCGAAATAAATCTCTCGAGGAATATCTGGGCGAATCTGGGAGGAAATTGGGTCTGCAGTGTACTACGCCAACAACGGCCAGTGGAGGAAATGGACCGGGAAGTTATTCGTGAAGCAAGAATCATGTGCGAGGTCGGGAAATAAACCTGACCTGCGCATCGGAGATAATATCCTTGGTTGTCGGAGAATATACGATAGCAGCTTTTGCGGAGGGATTGTTGGTGAGGAGATCAAATTAAAGGAAGGAAGCCCGGTCAAGATGTTAGTTTGCAAGAGTTGTGTTTACTTGGAAGATGGGAAACAGAAGTTGTCCTCTAAGGCTAGGCTGCCAAAATAAAGTTGCTTAAGTGCTGGTCTAAGTCGGCACATGATAACTTAACTATTTCGTCATATGATAACAGCGTCCAATGCTTCCGATACCCTCAATACCCTCACGCCTAAGTTGGAGTTACTTCCTACTTCCTTCCTTTGACTTTGGCGCCTGCCCTCACCATTGAGGCAGGCAGGTGCCTGTTCACGCAGCCACTCGCCATTTCACGCACATTCTTGACACTGAATTCATCCTCCAACATCCACCAACATCGTCTCGGCTCAGCAATCTTTCTTTTTCACGACACTAGTTCTAAACATTTCACCAAATGTTTCCAAGAAGAACGATTTTCCAGATGTCAAAGACATGGCTTCACCGTCCTTGGGTAGGACGCGCGCCATGTCTTTCACTCATTCCACCAAGACCAATGCCAACTCTGCATCCTTGTGATAATCAACTTGCAGAAGCGATTGTAATTATAAAAAGACTAAGACCAATGATCTCAGAATGGCTAGAACGTGAAAAGAAAGAACAGGAAGACCGCCGCAAAACCGATGAGCTATGTAAGTAAATACCTATCTATTCAAAGACTTAATAGCAAACCAACTCTCTAATTAGGGACTAATAAATACCCTTTTCTACCCTATTTGCCAGCTATTATTGGTGGGCTGTTTACTGGCTGGTATAGTAAGTCTTTCTTTGCTTTATATATTTCTCTAATGTTCTACACTAACACCTTACATGTGACATTGAAGAGCGGAAGAGATCAGCTGCCAGTCAAGAAGAAGAAGAGACCCAGCCAGAAGATACATGGCTGGACAAGGGCCCGGTCTAGGAAGAATTGTCCTCTAAGGCTTAGGCTACTAACCATAATAAAGTAGCCTAAGTGCTTGTCTAGGTAAGCTGGCATTAGATGGCTAAACTGTTTTGTCTCTTATTCAAATCAAGATAAATCTCCCTTCAATGTTATAATTAATTCTACTCTATTTTGGAGCCCTTCTGTCCCATTACCTAGGCATCACATCTTAAACTCACCTGCAGGTCAAAACTCGCCAAACCCAAGATGGATAAGCGTCGAGTTCAAGTTCAGTTTCAGTGGAGGTTCAGTGGAGTGGCTCAGCAGGGACCTCTCCTGTGGCGTCGAATTCCGATACGGAACGTGGTCTCGAAGTCGAATGCGCCTCCTGAATAGTGAACTCTTATTCTTACTCTTAGTATCTTCCTCCTTTGTTTCCATTCCTCTCTATTCTCTTTTTCGTCCCTCATCATCGTCACCCACTTTCGCGCCTGGTGAGCGCGATCGTGCGATTGTTTTCTGGCTCTTGTCTCTTTTTTTCTTTGCTATATCTTTGATAACTTCAAGCGCACCCAAGCCTTGACCCCCCCGGACGATCGCCACTAGCTAGTCACTTTACCACCTAATCTGGTTCAACGTCGCTACTCGCTCTTCTTACGGTCTTTCGAGTAGTCTGCTTTGTTGATCGAGCTCCGGCATATATATAAATACGAACATTCTGCGACGAGCGACTTCTACGACGGCACGACGGTTTACAGATCTTACACGAACCCCGGCGCTTTCAGCCCAGCATGCGTTTCTCTCCGCTTGCAACCCTCGCCGGGTTGTCAGCGTTTGTTCTGGCCGACGAGGTCAAGAACCCGGTCTCAGAGCCTTCGGTTTTCAATGGGAAGACAGTACCGCCACTGTTGGAGTTAACTCCTGCAAACTGGGAGGAGCAGGCCAAGAAGAACAAGTTTATGATGGTTAAGCACTTCAGGTATGTTGGACTCGAGATAGGCCATGTTCGGTATACTTACAAGTCCTCAGTCCCTACTGCAAGCACTGTACCAGGTTCGCCCCGACTTTCCAGACTCTCTACGAATTCTATTATACCTCGAAGCCTCAAGTCGACGACCCGGAAGCCACGTTTACAAAGTACTACGACTTCATTTTTGGTAGTGTTAACTGTGTTGCGTACTATGATTTCTGTATGGAACACGAAATTCAGTCATACCCGACTTCAATCCTCTACGAGAATGGCAAGGTGGTCGAAGCGCTACGCGGAATCAAGAACATGACAGTATTGACTACCACGATCGAAAAGGCGCTTGCTAAGGAACACCCTGGTCGACCCGAACTTGTTGAATTGCCCAACCCCGGCGACAAAGTGTACCCCCCTCCCAAGGTTGAAGAGAAGCCTACGGAGGCTGCTGCTGAGAAGAAGGAAACTCAGGCGCCAGCAGTCAAGCCAGCAGTTGAAGCCGAGAAGCCTATCGATGCTGTTGTTGAGCCGGCTGGTAAAACTGAGGGCAAGTCTCTTGACGATGTTACCGAAATGCCCAAGGCTGAGGTCAAGTCTGACAAGGCCGAGTCAGCTGAGAAGCCCGCTGAGGATGCCAGCAAGAGCTCATTTGGCGCTGACTGGAAGGTTCCTAGCACTGGACAGATGCTCAAGAAGCCCAAGCCCCAAGACCCTACACCCAAGTATAACCTCGAGGGTATTAGCACTCCTTTGACTCCCGACAACTTCGACACTTTGGTTACAAACTCGAAGGACCCCTGGTTTATCAAGTTTTACGCACCTTGGTGCTCTCACTGCAAGGCCATGGCTCCTACATGGCAGCAGCTGGCCAAGAAAATGCAGGGTAAACTTAACATTGGCGAGGTCAACTGTGAAGCGGACCACAAGCTTTGCACGCAAATGGGCGTCAAGGCTTTCCCGACCATCTACTTCGTCACTGGCGCGGAAAAGGCCGAGTACAAGGGCCTTCGTGGGGTCGGCGACTTTGTTACATATGCTGAGGGTGCGATCGAGGTCGCCGGTGGCGTTCTTGACGTTGATGCCGAAAGCTTCAAGGAGCTTGAGAAGACTGAGGAAGTCCTGTTTGTTTACTTTTATGACCACGCCACCACAACTGAGGATTTCAAGGCCCTTGACGCCTTACCACTCAACCTTATTGGACGAGGCAAGATTGTCAAGACAAGCGACCCTGAGCTTTACAAGCGATTCAAGATTACGACCTGGCCCAGACTCTTGGTCTCTCGAGAGGGCCGTGCGACTTACTACACTCCCATCACCCCCGATGAGATGAGAGATGTTGATTCTTTGGTCTCATGGATGAAGTCCACATGGCTCCCTCTCGTTCCTGAGATGACCGCTCTCAACGCCAAGCAGATCATGAACCACAAGCTGGTTGTCCTAGCAATCCTTAACCGCGATGATGAGGATCGTCTTCAATCCTCAATCTTGGAGCTCAAGAACGCCGCCAACGAGTGGGTTGACCGTCAGGTTCAGGAATTCCAGCTCGAGCGCAAGAAGCTCCGAGATGCCAAGCAGATGAGAATTGAAGAGGCTCAGAGCCGTGACGACCAACGTGGTCTTCGTAATGCTAAGGCCATCAAGATCGACATGGACTCTACCCGCCGTAAGGAGGTTGGTTTCGCCTGGGTCGACGGCGTCTTCTGGCAGAGGTGGATTGCTGCCACCTACAACATTGATGTGAGGGATGGTGAGCGCGTTATCATCAATGAGGAAGATGTAAGTTTCACAATTCCATTCGATATTGGCCACATACTGACAATTCTGCAGCGACACAAGTTCTGGGACACTACCCCTACCGGCAACCAAATCATGGTCAGCCATACTTCAATTATGGACACCCTTGATAAGATCGTCTACGGCCCCAACCCCATTCCTCCCAAGTACACCATCAGCTCTTTCTCCAAGTTCTTCTTCGACATCAAGATGAACTTCATCGACCACCCATTCCTGTCTATGGGCTTTGTCATTGCTGTTGGCTTCGGTGTCTACTCTTGGCTCCGCAACCGCACCAGACGTCCTCGTGGTACTTTCTTCCGGGACGATAACATGGGTCTTAAGGATGGTCTTCTGGGTCAGAACGGTAACGCCAAGTCTGACTAAAGGAGTCGATCTATATAAGAGCGGTATTGTGATACTGTGTTTGGCTCTGCTTTAGTCTCTACATATAAAAACGATCAACTATAAAGGGGTTTCTGGAATGGGTCACAACAGGATTTCTGAATCATGTGTTGTTGAATTGCGGAGTTATGGGTTCGTTCGATAGCTATTTCTTTAACATGTTTGACACTGTACATTAAATTAGCCACAATGGAAAACTACTTGTCCTTGTTCCAATCACTTCATCAAATTCGTCAAGATCCTCATGACTGCCGTGTGGGTTGCAATAATTCACCAGGAGCGGACTCCTGTAGTGAGAAGATAGAATTGCTGGTGGGAAATTACATAAACCATCATGTTACCTCGTTATATTCGTTTTTCTGCATTTAGACTGACTATAAAGAGAGCCTCCGTGTATCCCTTGCCTGCATGACCCTCCAGTGTGTTACCGCAATCAAGTGTAAAGCACATCAGTAAGACTGTTAAGCGCCAAACCCTCCTTTGCAATATCTCCAGCATCAACCAAGAAATCAAGCGGCATCTCAACAAGCGTTCCACGAATACGAGAAAGCCACTGCTTAACCTCCTGCACACCACCAGGGAACTCAGACTTCACAATGTGGCCGTACTCAACCTTGCCCTTCTTCATCTCCGCCTTGACATCCTGGTCCTTCTTACCCGGGATGATAAAGTACTGCGAGAAGAAAGTGTCGTACTCCTTCCACGTCCTAACTCTGTTGGTAGGCACGGGGTGGAACGCTCGGTCGAACGTCTCGGTGTTGACGCGAGCGGTGTTGGTCCACAGACGGTGGAAATCGGGGTGCAGAGGATCGCGCACGAGAAGATCGGCTGGAGAACCCCAGTCGTAGTGGTTAGGATCGCGGTCAACAGGCGTCCAGTTCTGATCGGGCTTGTCCCAGCGCTGATCGGGGATGAGACCGAGATGCTTGCGGAAGAGGAAGCGACGCAGAGAGCTGGCGAAGCGAGAGGCTGTGTATGGGCGGCCGTTCATGTAAGACTCGCAGGGAGTGGGATCTTCGATAACGACGGCGATTTCGGAATCGTGGTCTCCGAGCTGGGAGCGGTCGTTTAAGTTGGCTGAACCACAGATGACGAGACGGTCATCGATGATGAGCAGCTTGCTGTGGATGTACAGCTCTTCGGAGACGAAAGCGCTGATTTCATCTTCGGGGTTGCCATCCCATCGGAGATCAGTGATTCGAGGACCGTTGTCCATGTAGCAAGCACTGACTGTATCAAGAGTATTGTCTCCAACTTTCTGTGCTCCTTGCTGGTACTGCTGGTGTAGTTGCTGCTGAGGCCTGTTGTCATGGCCTGAGCCGGAGTAGCCTCCTTGGTATCCCTGACCTTGAGGTCGTTCATCGTATCTTGACTGTCCAGGTCGCTCGTCATATCGAGAAGAGCTGGAGTATTCCTGGCGCTGAGGTCGGTCGTAGTCAGAACGACCGCCGTGGCTCTGCTGAGAGTAGCCTCCTTGGGGTCTTGACTCGAAGCGAGGATCAGCTCCAGGGTGACCGTATGGGTCACGCTGAGGCTGTCTTCCATAGTTATCGTCTCGTCTCTCATACTGGCTGTCGTCATCACGTCTGTTGTACCTGTCGTCGGAGCCATGTTGAGAATACTCTCCTTGTCTCTGGAAGCGTGGGTCAGCTCCTGGGTGGGCGTAGGGATCGCGCTGCTGTCGACCGTAGTTATCACGTCGTCGATCATCATCGCTGTCACTGCCTCGCCTGTTACCTCCTCGGTAGTCACCACGTCGACGGTCGTCATCACTGTCGCTACCGCGTCTGTTGCCCTTACGGTGATCACCGCGTCGGCGATCGTCGTCGCTATCGCTTCCGCGTCTGTTGCCCTTACGGTGATCACCACGTCGGTGATCGTCGTCACTATCGCTTCCACGTCTGCCTGAGTGACCTCTACGGTAGTCATCGTCCTGTCTTCTACCACTGTCACCATAACCTCGTTGAGAGTCTTGACGGTGTTCATCTCGCTCAGAACGGTCGCCGTATCCTCGGCTTTGATAACCGCCCTCTTGTCGAGAGCCGGAGAAATCGCCGCGGCTTTCTTGATACTGCTGTTGCGCAGCCCTTCCAGCGCTCTGGTCCGGGTATCCGCCCAATTCACGCTCCTTCTCCTTTCGAGCATCTTCGTAAGAGACACCAGTACGAGCCTCTGCTTCAGCCATTGTTCTGGAAGTGTTGATGCGATCATAGTTGCGGAGGTTGTAAAAGCCGATGTATCTGCTAGGATCACGGACGCCTGCCTTACAGAGCTTCTCGATGATACTGTTTCCACCACGGCTGATAGAGTCATACTGGAATTCCATAATGGCTCGAGTTCCTAGAGCACCGTCGTCGTGAAGATCACCGGCGAATGCTGGAACCGCGGGCATAAGCACCCAGACGTGGAAGGGTTGGCCTTCATGGTCGGCTCGGACAATTCGCTCGACCAACGCAGCGCCGATCTTGTTCTTAACAGTTCTTTGCTTGTCGTCGGTAGCGGTGATGAAGAACTAGATTGTCAGCAGGTATTTCATACTGAAAGGGAATGACTTACTTGATTCTCGATGTAAATGAAATGCTTGGCATTGTTGATGGACTCAATGTAAGCAGTCTGAATGGAACGTTCAAGGGGGTGACCAGATGACCATTCAGCACAGCTGTGCTATGTCAGTTACTGCGTGAGAGCAAGGGTTGAGATAACATACCTTCGAATCATTTGAATGTGAGGCATATCGCCGCCTCGAGAGTCTTCGCGTGCATGGTGTCGCGGTGCGTCATGTTCTCCAAAAGATCTGAGTCTGTTCATACCACGGCTGAACTGCTCAGCCAAACCACCCAAGTGGTCATCCTCACCTCTGGAGCGTCTGTCTCCGCCACCGGGCCGTTGGGGCAGTTCAAGGGCGTGGTACTTTCCGGGGTTCTTCTTCTTGTACTTGTCTTTGAAAATGAAGTTCCTGCATATAATTAGCTATTGTTCAAGTTGAAGAGTAGTTGAAGGGTATCTCTCACCATCGGTCCACAAAGTGGTCAACCATGTCACGAGTGATAGGACCGTTCATGCTCAGGGCAACATCTGACCAGCCCATTCTCGAGCTCTTGGTGCGGTCAACTATAACGAGTCAGCTATGATGCTTTTCGAAAAAGACTAGCAATTTCAAAGAAAGTATTCAACTTGCGCTTGTTCTGGTTCCAGTCTTTGACATCGGCGAAATCGTAAACTCTGGGAAGGGAATTAGCAAAGTTCATTCTTATCCTTAAAAATAGAGTACCTCGCGTTGTTGTAGTCCTGTCCTGGGAAAATGATTTCGTTCAGGTTACCCGGGTGGGCGTCGGCAATAGGGTGGCCTGTCGAAGGTTGTCAGTATGAGTTGTCAATACTATGAGACCAACATACTGCTTGTATCCCATCTTCCGAAACCTGTAGTTAAGCGAATTAGCATAATTTCGTTGTAGAATAATGCGGGAGTTCATACACATGTCGAGTCCTCCCATGAAACCTATCTTTCCGTTGTCGATGACCAAGAGCTTCTCGTGATGAGCCCAGTACAACACAACATCACCAGCAGTACCGTAAACAGCCTTCAAAGCGTCTCCTGAAGCTTTGAAAAGGTCGAAACTAGTCAATGCTTTAACTGTTTTGCCTAGTTCGTGTTGAAGGTCGTAGCCCGTGGGGTAGTGATCCGGGTGTCGAAAGACATAGATATTCGGATGCAACGCTTCCAACGCAGTACGCGTATGACTGGAATTAAGAGACAGAGCAGCTTCGACCTCCTTATACACTATAATGTAAACTTTTACTCCTCGATCCGCGGCGGCTTTCAACATGCGATCCAGACGGTATTGCTCGTTCTTGGCGGGTGGGCGGCGAAGATACAACTCAGGACTCAACCACCAATCAAGAATGAAGATACTTTCCTGGGCCTCTGAACATGATAAAAACGTTAGAAATACTCATCAATATATTTATTTGTTGATAAAACTTACGCTCGAGAGCTTGGGAGACGGCCCAGAAGTATGAGGCACCATCAACGTACCACTTCACATTTCCCTTGGATTCTCCAGCAAATGAGTGATAGCGGTTAATAGCTTGCTGTCTCTGAAGGTACTGAGCAGCAGCGTCATGCGGGTGGTCTTCATGAGACTGGGACTGGTTGCCGGATTGCGGGCGACCGCTGCTCTCGGGTCGGTTATAGCCTCCCTGGGGCTGGCTTTGATTTCCGTAAGATTGTTGGCTTCCGTAGCCTTCATGAGACTGTCCGTATTGTCCCTGGCTTTGCGAGTAGCCATGGCCTTGTGGTTCATTGTAGCCTTGAGATTGGCCATAGGATTGGCCACCGTATTGACTCTGGCCACCACCATAGGATTGTCCACCGCCATACTGATTCTGTCCACCGCCGTACTGATTCTGTCCACCGCCGTACTGACTCTGGCCGCCTCCGTACGACTGTTCACCACCATATTGACTTTGGCCTCCATAGCTAGACTGTCCATAAGACTGTTGACTCTGTCCTCCATGAGACTGAGATTGGGACTGAGATTGATGCGGCTTCTCATCATCATCGTCGTCTTTCTTCAGAGCTTGTTCAACATGCTCACCGATCTTCTTAAAGAAATCCATATTTCCTCAAACGTGTCCGAGATGTTTGCTTGCAAGAAGAATGATAATGACAAGTTTAAAGAATAGGCTAACTGTAGCCAAGAAGGCAAGTGGGCTTTACCAAGAAAAAGAATGGAGTCTGATTGTCACTCAGTGATGCTGACAAGCTGACGCCATGAGCATGAGAGAGCAGAGCAAGAGAGCTTGGAAGCTGGAGCTGTTTGAAGTGGGGAGCTGAATGATGACGATTTGGTTTCGGAAGGGAACAGCCAATAATCACTGAGTCCTTGGTACTTTGGCCAGGTATGCAGTGTTCTATAAATAATTGTCATTGGACAAAATGGACAAGCATACATTTATCGTGTCATTGGAATGTTGATTAAGAGCTCCAGCTGCGGGGTTAACTTACAGGGACAGCTGGAGCTTCATAGACACTTATACAGTACTGTCAAGACAGCTACAAAATCAACTGATTTAATAGTATCACTGTATGAACATGTCATAACCTTGTTATATCCGTTCTTGTTCTTGTTTCTAGCTATTATTCTAGTTCCATCTCCAATTCGATTGTCGAGGCACTACAATGCCATCTTCCTGTAATAATCATGCCCTCCGGTTTCTCTCAATGCAGGCCAAGCAATCACTGCTGGGTATATATTTAGGCACTGTTTGGATATCACCATTTCCAGTGCATGCATTGCCATTTTTCACAGCCGTGCATTTGACTTCGTAAGTCTCCCCCCCGTAGAATCCCAAATGGGTCCTAGTCTTGCATACTCGGCATTGCTCGATGATTCCTTCAGTGTGGCACATGGTGACGATTTGGCAGTGATGTATATTGGTGTTTTGCTTGTTGGAGTATTCGTGCTGTATGGCTACCGGTCTAGACTACGGCATTTCAACGACTTTATATCATTGGTTTCGAGAGTGCTCATAGTGGTGAACAAGAGACGAGGCATTCGTTTGGTGTTGATCAACTGTCGAATCCATGCCACCCTAGAGCTTCAACATCCAACCACAGTTGACAGCTTTGACTGCCGAAGTCGAAACCCGAATAGCCCTACTCTGATGCAGGACCACCCATTAGGATAAGTTAATAAGAATCTACCGAACTGTCACATGTACATTAATTGGCTAAGGCTGTGATTAACCAGTTCTGCACTGGTCCGTCGTGAACACATACGTAGCCTGTTGTACCTCCGAGAGATTACCTTTACTCAACCTCGACATCAACCGTTAACAAGATACGCATTCCCTGTAACCGAAATGAATAAATGTGATTCTACTGATGGCCTACATCAAACCATGACTCAGTGTAAGAAAAAGAGACCAGCTGATGGCCTGATAATGGTCTTTGCTGTGATGGCATTCGACCAAAGCCATGTATATCCACTGTGATTGTTTATACAGATACCAATTAACAACCTGGAACCCGAATTCAAGCTCCCGGTCCCGTCCCGTCTTCGTTTCATCAACCCGTGAATGGCCTCTCAGACGCTGTGTATGACTTGAGTTACCTTACCCAACCCACCAGTCTTCATCATCCTGCCAGATCCGTACATGCGCCATTTATTCTGCTGAGCGGTGGCGTGCAACGGTACAGAATCAAAGGATTTGATGCATCCAATTCAAACAGTTGAGGGTGTCCAAGAAATAGAGGCAGAGGCAACTCGGTTGATAGCGGGAGCTAGTCTAGGTAGGTAGCCATCCATTCTATCCTTGCCTGCAATTACCCGGCGCGGCGGTGCAGTAGCAGTTAATTTACTGGGTCCTCTCCCGCTGGAAAGGAAGTATTTTGTAGTGGCTGCAGGGGAAAAAAAGAAAAAGGAATTTCCCTGCATGAGGTGAGAGTGAGAGCGAGTGAGATTAGATCTACCTATTCCATGTATTTTATTTTATAACTTACCTCGGGCTCAACTATTACAGGTTCAATTACTGATTCACTCTCAACCAACCAGCCGAACCGAGCTCATTTCATCTTAACCTGCCTGATAATCACGTCTATTAACTCGCACTTGCCTTGACAGGTCCTGGGTATAATCCTTCACCTCTAACTAAACCTTCTACCCTAAAAGCTTCTCCCATTTCTACCCTCAACTGCTTAGTTCAAAAGGTCAGTTTAGCCTGGACCTCCTACATCGGATAACCTCGTATCGCCCAGATCTAATCTTTTCCAGGAACTCTTCACTCAGAAACCAATTAACACTTGAACCGTATCAAGAAAAAGGTTCGAAAGTTGAACCTTCAGATGCTCTATCAAACAAAGCCCTGTACGCTGAGACACAACTACAACTTATTCTCTTGTGAACCATCATCATCATCATTCACAGCTTTTCACATAAGCATTTCGACATGACAGAAATCGGAACAATGCTCGATACAACAAATTCAGGAACAGTGGCTCTCTTCTCGCCAGGTCAACACGGCCACTTGATTCCCTATCTCGCTGCCATCCACGCCTCGTGCATCACTCACGATCGAACCATCGCGGAATTCCTCCCGCCCCTGTCTCACGAAAAGCTTCTCGCATGGTGGAAGGAGCGCATCGCCGAAGTTGCAGATGGAAAACGCCTGATCTTTATTCTTCTCGATGAGACAGAACCTGGACATCGACCAAAAGGGTCTGATGTTAAAGGCGTTGTTATGCTGTCAATGCCTTCGTCGGAAACGGGACCGTTCCGTGGCGTCGTGGAGAAGTTGCTTGTTCACAAGGGTTTTCGGAGAAAGGGAGGTGCTACGACTTTGATGTCTGCTCTCGAGAGCGAAGCAACCAAGAGGGGTCGCACGATTCTGGTAAGTAGAACGAAACCCTAGTGAAGTTTTGCAACTAATGTGCTGTATTGTAGCTTCTTGATACCGAAACCGGAAGTCCTGCAGAAGAGGTGTATAAAAAGTTGGGTTATGCTGAGCTTGGCAAGATCCCTGAATATGGTCTAAGTCCAAATGGTGAACTCAAGGGCGGCACCTTCTTCTGGAAAAACCTGCCATTGCAACCATAAAGGGACCGCAAGGTATCGGAAGAATTGACCCTTGAAAACATAAAAGACGAAACAATTTGATCACCTTATGCCGGCTCAGACTAGAATTTAGGCTACTTTATTTCTGTGGCCTGAGTCTTGGAGGACATTTCTTCTGTTAACCACGAGGAGAGGGGTCTTCGAAAGAATCTGTCAAAATCTTGCAATGAGCAAGAATTGATGCACGCGACTGCATGGGTTTTCAAAGTATTGTAGAGACTCTCTTACAATGGGAGTAGGAGAGCGAGGCGACTCGATATTGCTATTGTGAGGAGGATACTAGCTGGTGAGATGCTCCGGTCTGCTTTTTAGATTTCAAAATCAGAATATCCACTATCAAGACCTGTGCCTATGTTTATGAAACCCGTTGTTAATTTGCCCGTTTGTATTGTGACACGAACTATGCAGAGACTATGCTACTATTACAACTTCCAAAAACGCCGTCATCAAGAACTTTTTGTTTGCGCTACCTACGCGTCATCCTCAAGCTCTTCGACTCTTGGCGCCTCATAATGTCGCTGCTGTACGTCACCGGTCTTGACCTGAGTGTCTGTACCCGTTGTCGTTGCGCTGGTGGGCGCGAGACCGGTAGCAGCCGCGAAGGCGGGGTTGGCACTGGTTCCAGGGGCAGCGGCGGTCGACTTCTTCTTCTTCTTTTTCTTCTCAGTCTGCAATCATGTTAGTATTCGTAATTCGTTATTGAGTTAGGACTTTACTGACCTCATGCCAAGCCCAGACAGGTCTGAAACTGTCCATGAACGAAACATCCTCCCACAGATTGGGGAAGAGCCAGAGACCAGGAGAGTTGGTAAAGTATGTAATGCAGAAAAGAATAACACGGAAGATGGCCATGAGGAAGAACAGTCCAAGGAGTCCCAGAAGTCCCCAACTGAGGTAGTAAACACCCTGGCGCAATACCAGAGGCCAAAGAGGGTAAAGAACGATAGCAAAGATGGCGAGGAGGGCAAGACCAGCATAGATCTTTCGCTTGAGCTGACTGCCTTCCCACAACCAAGCATAGTACATATCGTCCTGGGCCTCCTGCTGCGGCTCGACCTTGACGGTCCACTGGCCCTTGACACGCTTGGGCTTCTTTCCGTTGGGACCTGCCTGAGGCTCGATCTTGGAAACTCGAAGGGCAAGCATGCTAAGAGGGAGCAGCTTAAACGTGTTCTCGAGAGAGGCTCGGTCGGTGACTTCGGGAAGAAGGGGGTTCTTCTTGCGGGCCTTCTCATAAGCGGGGGACTGGATGGCTCGAAGGGCACGCTTGACTGCATGGTGTTAGTTTGTTAAGCAATCTCTAATATTGCGCTGACATACCTCTGAACATATCCTTTCGTTCGCCATTCAGAATGACAGTTCTGGGCTTGAGATCCTGACCACGGAGGAAAGCAGCAAGAGCAAGGGCCTTAGGGTTGGGAGGTCCTGGAGTGATGGGCTGAGCGCGGCTTTGCTGCTGTTGCTGAGGGTGAGGATGAGGGTGGTCATGTCCATGATGGTCAGCGCCTTGCTCTTGTGCCTGTTGCGCTCGCATGCGCATTTGTTCTTGGGCCTGTCTCTTGATGTGTTCAATGAATTCCGGGACAGTCATGCCATTCTTCTCAGCGTCGATAGCAAGTTGGCGCTGCATTGCCTGGATCTGCTCGGGAGTTGGTCGCTGTCCAGGCTGGGGCATGGGAATCTGACCAGGCCCAGGCTGAGGGCCTCCTTGAGGTGGTGGAGAAGACATTTCGAATTGTCTGTCGATAAACAAAGCAAAGAACGTAGAGAAAAGATTATCCTAAAGCAAGCCTTAAGGGAAAAAAAGATAAGAGAAAGGCGCACGAAAGGCTAAGTAACGAGATGTGGACTTGACAGGTTTAACTTAAGAAAGAACGAACATGGTGTTGCTGCCACTTGGACCATGCCGTGCCAATCATGTCATAGCTGGCCAGAGACAACGGTGTTCACTTCCCTAAGGCAAGGAATCCCCATGTAACTGCCCCCAAAATTTCCCGGCGGATTGTTGATTGCCCGACTTCCGGCATATCTCCACGTGACTAGCGTTTCTCTAAGCCGTTCTATGAGTGAAGCTCAGGCAGTACTGGCATTCTTACAGCCGCTTTGTTAGATAGAGCTTCAGAGCGCAACGGTTATAATCATGGGTGATCGCTTAACGCAACTTCAAGATGCTGTAGACCAGGTTTGTGTTAAACGTCCGTTGATCAGGGGATCATGCTAACTCCATCATCTCGTAGCTGGCGCAACAGTTTGTCGCATGTCTGCACTATGTAAACAAGCGCCATGACCTTGAAATCCTTGGTCCGAATGACAAAGTCCGCGAAGTCAAGGATATCCCGCCAGAAGGTATGCGACGACATTCACTTTTCCTGATAACAGTAGTTAACTGTTAATTAGTTGATTCCTTGCCTCCTGATGAGTTTCGTGCTGGCATGGTAGAGCTATCCCAAGATCTTATTGTGAAAGAACAGCAGATCGAGGTCCTCATCTCGTCACTTCCAGGCCTAGACAATAGTGAGATGGACCAAGAGCGATACATCAAGGAGCTCGAAGAGGATCTGAAGGTCGCCGAAGCCCAACGCCAGGAAGCCATCAAAGAGAAGGATCAAATACTGTCTGAACTGGACGGTGTGATACGCAGCGTCCGAAGACCTTGACTGTTATTTTGAAACCTTTATCGATCCATAGCGCGGAGTTAGGGAGTCCGGAAACTCAAGATGGAAGCCGGTTGGCTCATATTCACGAGCTTTCGATCTGCTTTTATTGAAAATATCTAATACAAAGGTATCTCAACTAAGTGAGCGCCTTGAACGCCACCGTCTAGTGTTCTATCCCATATTTTCCACACAGTGTCGTATGCCTCGTAATCGACGCCAATCTTAAAAACTCTATATATACTCTATTTGGAAGTAGACTTGAAGAACTGGGGGTAAACGTTGCGAAGCTCTCGCAAGTGCTGAATTTGGTACTGCGAAACTGGAGATGCGGGAGCAGGTACTCCCTCTTCGACGAGATGGGCTGCTGTCCAACCGAATTCCTTGGCCTTTGCGCAGTTCAAGCCAGAATCATCTGAGAAAGTTAGATGGGACCGTTGTGGATAGTGGAGTAAACTTACCAACGAAGAAACAATCCTCCACTCGCTCAACACCTGCCTCACGCATAGCCTTCTCATACATGCGAGGGTCAGGCTTGCAGAGCATAGGTTGCGCTGCATAGTCGCAGTAAGTCAGGCCGTCAAAGATATCCTCAATGCCTAGGAGGCGGACGACCCGCTTTCCGTGGTTCACATAGGCGTTGGTGAAAAGCCACACAGTAACTTTTGACTTGTCGATGTCCTCAAGAAGCTCGCGCAGCTCAGGGTTGGGCTTGATGACCCCTTCAAGGGGTAGGGCGTCGTCAACTTTGGCGTTGTAGTCCAGAGGATCAATTTGGTGGTGGCGCACAAGTCCCTCGATAGCCAGGCCATAGTTGGTGTAATACTCCTTGTGCAATTTCACCGCTTCTTCCCAAGGAAGCTCCAGATGTTTTGAGAAGTAGTTGTCGATGAGATCAACCATCAAGTCATGGACCTTTGCACCTAAGCGTATTGTTAGACTGAAGCTGTCATAGACGTCAACTATTGAAGCTTACTTCTTGGGTAAAGGCAGTTGTCAATGTCGCTGCATTAGAGTTAGCCCAGACGCCATGTGCGGTAAGAAATCGAAGAGTCTAACAAGAATAGGACCGGTTTTCCCGGGGTCATGTCCTGAGTACTGCCCATAGTGAACTTGGTATAAGTCTGGATCTTGGGGCTGGGGTTGAGTTTTGCGGGGTGCAGATTGCGAGGGGTTGAATTTGAGTTGAACAACAAAGACGAAGGCAACGGAGGTCTAGATATGCGCTTGAGAGATGATACTGCTGAAACACGTGGGCGTAATTGGTACATCGGATGGATTTCCGAGAGAAGAGAGACAGTTTAAATAGATTTTTATGATCTGGGGCTAAAGGCAAGGCTAATGCTGTAGGTACAAGTACAGTAGCGATTGATACAACACAGCACTTTGTCTCTGTATGCGTTGATACGTTACCTTACGCTGTCTGTGGCCCAATGACTCTTACGGTGTGTGGCTGAATAATGCTCAACGATCAGCGCGTGTCAGTTCCGGGCTCCGATTGCGGGCCTGTTCATAGTTGCGGCTGAAAGCTTGGATATCTAATACCTGGTAGACATGCCATGATTGAGCTCGAATACACGGAATATGTTGATAGAATCCTTCTGTTAGGTTGGATCTCCATTTAAAACACGTGTAGACAGTCGATCAGGCTTCAATTGCATGGGCGCATTCCATAGCATGGACCATCGTAAAAGGAGGTAAGCTGGTCATGATCCATGACTACAGGGAGTCTATCGTGAGGCTCATGATGGAATTAGAGCCCAAAATGCAAAGCATGAGACGAGGCTGACTGACTCAGGGCAAATGTAGGCTCTAGAAATAACTTTTAATGCTGTAACAGGGTGGAATCATGGATACGTCAACCTCGAGGATGTAGTTTATGTGACCATAGACATCCTACAACTTGTATTTCACAAGCCTGTGCCTGTCAGTGTGTTACAGCTATACCACCACTGACAGTCACCGCTTTGTTTCATTGAAAATAAAATGAATAATCTGATCTAAATATTTCAGGTGAATTTGTCAGGACGAATACAGTCTGGACGATGGATTTGGGTTAGGTACAGGCAATTAGCGACAGACGTCAACTAACACCTTGATGATTCGACTGTAGATGGAAGCAGCGATCCACTACCATTACACCGGAAATTCAATTAATTCTGCCCGCTACACCGCCCAATTGTTGGCTCGCCACGTCGAGTCCATGCGCCTGCCATATCGTCTAAGCTTGTCCATTTTAATCTTCCTATTATCATCCTGCACAGACCGTCAAGTATTCTTGAACATCATTCTTGATCAACAACCGAACCATCGCGTTGCACCTGACCTTTAAAGTTTTCCTTTTCTGGTTTCGCATTGTTATATCGCGTCAGAGTGTGGCGTTGTCTGTTGGGGGTTTTCTTTACTCAGCGACCGTCTGAGCTAACGTGGAGATAATCTCTTTTGCTTCATTGCGTGTCTGCGGGTGACGCGACGTGTAGACTATTCTACACGTGTTGCCATAATGGCAGTTCAGGGGCCTCTTGCTGGCAGGAATGATCTGTCTGGCTTAACTGAGAATCAGCGCTTCCAGATCGAACAGTACGAGAAGATCGTGCGCTTGAAAGATACAATTCTTTCTGGTCAACACCCGACCATCAAACCTTCTAACCTCGATGCATTTACCATCCCCTCTTCCATCCAAACGATAGATACCTCCATCTCAAATGGCGCGCCGAACAACCAAGCAGAAAAGCAACAGCAGGCTGGCATATCTGCGCCTGCTTCTAGTAGCACCGCAAACAACAGCAAACAATACGGGGCAGGATCTACTGAGATCAATCCCATCTTCCTAGAGAAATCTGAAGATTTGGTTAAAGCAGAGTTGAATTTACAGAGAAAAAGGCTGGAAGCTGCTTTGAAAGACGAGGTCGATCAAAAGAAGGCCACCGCGAAGAGCGCAGCTCAAGGAGAGCCTGTCTTGGAATTTGATCTTAACCAGGTGTTATCCGAAGCCTTGACACGCGTTCAGAGTACCTCCGGACCTGACGCTACTGTTTCTGCTGCTGATGCTACTAATCCTGACAATGCAAGTGACTCTTTCGATGACAACACTTTCTACTCGTCGCAGCACAATACGCCGTCTTCCGTTTTGACATCCCGAGTTCGTAATGAATCCGAAGAGGCACAAGTACCCGCTTTAGAGTCGCGACCGTCGATGAGCTACCAGAACGATGCTATTTCGCGAACCCGACCGACTGATCATGACCAAGTTCATCCGGAAGCGTACGAGCAGGGCCATGCTCAACCACAGCATGCTTATTCAAGTTCAACAGGCTTTGGCGTCGATAGCAGTGCACGACCTGGGCAGGTCCCGGGCCTTGCCAGCTATAATGAAAACAGGGCCGTTGCTGGACAAGTTCCAAGCAACTTGGATATTGATAGACATGGGGGTGATTATGCTGCAGTCCAGCCGCCGCGCCGTGATCCGTATGTTATCAGCCGCCCCCCGTCTCCCCTGAGAAGGCCGTCGCATGATGCTCAGGCGTCGCCATTAGCGACTGCTAGGCGGCGCCCCTTAGCTCCTGAGGCCACTTCAACTTCGTCCACCGGTACTCCTGCCCAAGTCGCTGCTCTTCGAAATGAGCCGATTGCTGTGACCAGCCCTGAAAGCTCGCCTCAAGGTGGACGAGTTTCAGAAAAAGAAAAGAGGAAAGCAAAGAAAAAGAAGAGAAAGGCCGATAGGCAAGCGCCAGAGGCTGAACCAACCCCTTATATCAAGCCAGAGCCTCGTTCTCCGTCCCCTTTCAATGCCCCTGCTATTCGTCCAAATAAGCGTCAAAGGTACTCTCTACACCAGCCAGATGAATCAGACTATGAAGAAGTCAGATATGAGCCCCGTCCTGCTCAGTATCAGCCAGAGCCTCTACATAACCGCCAAGAAAGGGATGGTCGAATGCCAATAAGTTACGAAAGGGTAGGCTATCCTGCCCAACGTGCAGCAAGCACTGCTGTTCCCGGAGGTGCTGTCTATAGGCGAGAGTATGCCGATGATCGGTATGTCCAAGGAGGACCTTACGCTGTTGAGCAGTCTCCGCTTGTTTCAGCTCACCCTCAGAGACAGTCAATTGGTGGAACGGGTAGTTCTCAAGTTCGTCATCACGACGCTTCCCAGCGCCCATCGTGGCCATACCCAGGAGGTCATGAAGCCTCACCATCTGCCTTTAGAGGAGAAGGTGATGTCTTTATGGCACCCAATCGACCACCACCCACTCGAATCATTGTAGATGCCTACGGGCGTGAGTATATCGAACCACCTCGTCCGACCATTATCCGGCAGTCCGCTGCCCCTCATGCTCGATCCGGCGAACCCGAGGTTATTTACGAACGGGCTCCGCCCCGGAGGCCACAAGGGATGGAGACATATGACGAAGGCGGAGCAGTCTATCGTAGACGGTCGCCATCGTATATGCCTAGACGGGTTGTTACACAACCAGAGCACATTTCGCAAGATTATAGGGACCAGCGGCCACACGAACATCCGTCGCGGCCATTGGGTCACCCAGGAGAGTTCGTTGAGGTAATGGCACCTCCAGAACGACGTCGCTTGGAGGACGGGACGAGGGAATATATTACAAGGCCGGCCAGCGTGCGACCTGCGGAGTCTGTCCGCTATGAGGTCGCCCGGGACTACGGCCGAGTGCAGAGCGTGCGACCCGAAGTACCCGTACGTCAATATGCACCCAGTGTCCACCCGGAGAACCGCCGTGATGCCGCACAACCGTACGGGCGAGAATACGGTGCCTTGCCTGCGGAACCAGGCGCTGTGAGACCAGAGTACAGCACGCGACCTGTGGAACGGTACTATAATCCACCGATGAGAGGCGGGGAAGAGATTGCTTTCATTGAGCAGCCACGAGGAGCAACACAAGAGATCGTCTATGCCGACGATGCTAGGAGGGAGGTTTATCGCTAAGCTGGTCCCAAGCAAGGGCCATTAAAAGGGAAGAATAAAAAGCGATCAGCACTGATTTACATTAATTAATGACGTATGAGCATCATCCATGTACTTCGACTTTGTTGTACGACCATTTGTGTGATACCTTTGCCTCTTGATACATGTAGACAATGATGTAGAAGTAGAGATTTTGCTGTATAGTGTTACAAAAGAACTTGAAATCCAAATGTACAGCACACAGATAGACTCAATTCGTCAAAGATTGGCTTACATCTTGTTGTCGATTGTGAAACTTATGGCGATCTTTTCCTGCAGGGCAAAGCTGCAGTAACAGGTAAACTCCACAAGAAAACTAATGAATACTTTATTACTATCTATCGATCCAGTTATCAGATATGAAAATCCCATTGGACTAACAACGAAGTGGTTGGTGCGCAGGAGAAATTACTAAACAGAAGGGATGTGTGTACTTTTAAAGCACTTCTACGTCAGATGTCAGACCGCTCAACAGTAAAAGAGGTCTTCATGGTCCAATTCAATGGAGAAAACTGGTGTTGGTGGATCTTGTAGATGTAACCATACTGAGCTGCTTCACCATGTACTATCGATATGCCGTTACCAGTCGTATTGCTCATGCTGTCGTGGCATCCTCTGAAGACTCTGCAAAGTTCACGAGCACTTGAAAGGCCGAGTGCCGGTCTTGGACCACCCGTGTTATGCAAAGGCCCTGAAGGGTCAGTGCTAATGTCACGAATCAGATGTACGAATATGGCTATTTGAGACAAGAGGACTGGCAAGTCTCACTGTTGCAGCTCTCACATGTCCAGTCGAGTCAGTGCCCAAGACAACATGGAGCCCTCATCAGATATCAACCGCTACTAGCGACATGCTTTCAGCTGATATCTGTTACGAAACTAGTTTCGGATAGGGCTAGAAACTAGCAATAGCATATAACCCTTATGAAATGGCTAAAAGCTTCAAAGTTGAATCGTCGAAGGGTCCAGTCAGCGAAAAAAAGAGTGGCGTGGCTCGTGATGGTCATGCAGACGAGGTAAGCCACTGGAATTTGAGGAGGCAACTGAAGCAATCAACATAAAGATGCAAGGGTGTATACGCACATACGGCATACGCAGTAGTCCAGACCCGTAGCGCCACATACAAGCACAAGAATGCCGACTCCCTTGTGAGATACAGGAGTTCGCCATGTTGCAATACAAGAGTTGAGACCACAACATGCCTATAACCTTGTTTCTCTCAGCAGTAATTATGCGGTTTTCCATTCTGGAAACCTGCTCAGGTAAGGTCCCTACGAAATTGATGATATATCCAATGACGAGTCACTAGTGGCTGAGCCGGTGCCGGGCTCTTGGTGAGAAGCCGGCCTGCATGGGTCTGCCCTCGAATCAACTCCCTTGCTCGCCCTTCGACAAGTCACACAGACACCAGACAAGGTCCCTGTCGTGTGTGGGGTCGCCGTGTGATCGAAGCTTGGCCTAAAGATTAGGCAAGGGCACACCGTAGCGAAATACAGCTTGACGGGAGATGTGCTGTGGTAGTTTTTCTTCCGATATCTGCTGGGCTGGTCAATTATAGCTCGATGATGTTTTTGACTTGGACAATCGTGACGAAAAAGTCTGTTGTTTCTAGCTATCCTCAACAAACAAACCAAAAAGTCCCAAACTGGATGCTGGTTGGCGGAGGCGACTCCATCCCCATGCAGCAATGTGGCTCTGTGTCCAAGTTTCGGTATTGTTAGTGTTCGAGACAACGGTACTTGAGACAGTTAGTGGATAGAGTGCTGTATCGAGTATTCGTACTCTATCCCTTGACAAAGCTCCGCCCTGAGAACACCCCGGAGGCTTTCCTATGCTTTGCCGAAGCCCTCGAGTCTCCCACTAATAAAGCCTCTGGAACGCAGCCGGTTGTGCATAGCGTTCCGCGGGAGGAGCTCTCTATGCCTGTTGGAGAGACGTCCATGCTACCTTGGTCTGCAGGAGGCTCCTCCTAGCCTGGGCTGATGGTCTCCACCACCCAAGAGAACACCCATGCCCTAAGAAGGCCATCGAAACAAGCGGCTGAGGGCTGACATGACTGAATGTTTGTGGCTCTGTTAATCCGGTATATCGTCATTGGCAAGGATCGATTGTTATGACGATTAAGTTAAGTTGAACGGCTGCTGAAGAGAGGCCGAGGAATGATTTGATATCGCCCGAATTGAGTTGCTTGAGGTTGGTAGTCGGTGCTGTAGTGGTCAATGATCTGCGCCATTGAAACTTCTTGAGGTTCCAGGGCAGTCAGGGATTCTCGTTCACTGTGGCTTTTCTTATCAACGCCCTGGACAACCATTCCCTGTGTCTTTTGCTCACAACCTCAGGTGTTTGACATGCTGTAATATTAATGCCTTTTCCTCATTTAAGTGCCGGTTTCAGTTCATCCTGACTTTTCCCTTGTCGTAATTTCCGACTGTTGCTGCTGCATCGTGAAATAGATAGAATTCAGTTGATGTTCGATCTTAGGACACTAGCTCAGGCTGGGGGCCCTCTTTTTGACTCTTCCCCCCAGCTCTTTCTCAGGCAAGTTACGGTAGGTTTATAGGCTTAGTACTGCAGGCACTAAACAGCTGTACCTGCCTCGTCCACCTTGCAGTAACCTTGACTTAGCCTTGAGAAGGTACCACGCAAGAGGTACCTTTTACTCCTACCCTCAGGTACCTCACCTCCACTAACCAGACCAACATGGAAGACAAGACAGGACAAGACTGCTGACTTCACATTTTACGCCAGGTCAGGGCTCCGCTCTATCCTCCCCTTCCCTCACCTCACCTCACTACTACCTTTCAGTCAACACATAACATATTCTCTCTCCCTCGACAGACGTGGAAAGAGCTCACAAATAGCACCATCACTCTTTCCATCTTCCCCCCTTCCCCCTGCCCCCTCC